>NW_023608216.1:0-31459 GCF_013339725.1 Rhipicephalus microplus | reverse complement strand
AACAAACAAAGGACATTACCTACAATTAGCACACAGGAAACTGAGAGGGGCAATCACCTGCAAATTATGCAAGGCTAGACCCGCCGGCTACCTACAACATATCCTAACATAACCTAAGCGACAGACCTGGGATCATTTGTTTTTGTGAGCAAGAAGCCGTGCAAAAGTTCCTCTTTCCCTGGCGCCTGAGCGACCGCATGTACTCACTCCTCGGTCGCATCACCAGTATCTAGCTGCACGGGCTGCCACAGCGCACTAGATGGGAAGACGAGAGGCAATAGGAACGGTTTCTCTATCACCACAACAGAGACTGAGTGATCTGGGGTGCTTTGGCCTACACTAACTGGCGCGCCTCTTTCAGCGATCAGATATTCTGAGGCATCGTGACGCCGTAGGAAATTCCTAAAGAACTTGACTACCTCAGCAGGACTACCTTTAGGCGGAGTCTTGGTTTCGGCGTGATATGTGGGCTAGCCGTAGCTATGATGATCGACTTATTGTCGTAAGTGGACGTCGAAAATTGCATCAGCCAGTCCATACCGTTTCGCTGAAAAAATTGGCAGGGCGGTTTCATTTGCTGAAAGAATCCCACTTGTCTTGTTGGCAATGTATTTTAATATTGATAGCCTCAGTAGTTCTCATGGTAACAGGTGGTGTCCGTGGTAAACTGTCCAGCTGTCCGATCGTTATGAAGGGCCAGAAGGGCTACTATCACCTGAAGTGTATATGCAAGGTATGTCCCACACGAAGGAATAATTTAAAAAAAAACTATTGTTGTGGCGAAGAAACTCCCATGAGCTAGCACTAGATTGAATGACAACCTGTCTGTACTGATGGAGAGCGCACTAATATTGCCTGCTTACATGTATACTGAAGCCTACACTCCCAAATTAATGGTAGCCTATCACCAGTAATAAAGCAAGCGTAGTGAAGAAGGCTAGCTTCGGTGGCGTAGCTCTTCGTCTTAGCGGCATCGCCATCGGCTTCGGCACAAGGCTGCTGCGCTTGCCTGAACGCTGCTGTCGACTACCTGTTCTCCGGCTAACAATCTTCTTAAGACACGTTCCCATTTGTTCTAGTACTTCAGCCAACGATTCCGAGTGCAAGAATTGTAATAAAAAGTAAATGATTGCCCACCTTTGATTTTTAATCTGTGCATCAACTTTTTTGATTCAGGTGTTTACTGTTTTGAAATATGGCATGAGCATGAAATCCACAGGTGCTTTTTTATATACAAACCGCAGAAGCATAACATAGCAGCACTTCGCGAAAACAAGAAAATATGACTTTGATCGATGATGGTCATCATGCATTGCCTTGGATATTTGTCTCGAAAAAGCACGGACGAGAATATTAAATTGGTGCCTCGGGGGGAAGCAGCACTAAAACCATCGACGTTCGATATGTTTCGCCTCATAACACCCGTCGTTCTTGATTTAATATTTACTGTGACCTTAAACAGTCGCTGTACAGCTGAAGGATGGCTTACACTAAGCGGTTGGCTTGAAGGAAGGACTGCAGAATCAAGCACTCAAGAAAATATCTTTCGTAAGGTAAGATATTCGGTGCAAGCAACACTAATATTGCGATGAGTTTGCGAGCTACACGTGCGAAGTGTCTGCATGCCTGCTGCATGTTTACGCTTCTGTGTGCAAAATGATTGATATGTTGCAGTTTTATAGAAATCAGCCTCAAGAGTTTCGCAGTGGGGTAGCGCCACTTGTAAGAGCAATATTTCATCATGCAAAGTTTGTCATGCTTACACAGTTTGCTGTGAAACCAAGTCCAGCTACCTAGAGCGAAACAACATTTTGGCTTCATATTGCATGCTTTGCGCATTTGTCACACAGGGGTAGAGCTTTGATCTTTTATTCGCTGGCTGGACGTGCCACCGTGAAGTATTTGTTGAATTGCTAGCAAAAAAGACAGCAAAAAACACGTTACAAGTCTGAGTGCAACAAAGAAACGCCGCAATAGACACTTTGCGTTCTGAATTCACACAGAGTTTATAGACTGCATAACAACGGCTGTTGTGTCAAGCATCATCGGTTGGCGAAGAAATGGATGCTCACTCAGACTCACAAGACAAACATATTTCGCTTTGAAGGCTCACTCGGACTCAGGCTCACCAAACTTTCTTCAACCACATGTAGTCGTACTTAGACTCGGTGTACTTTTTGCTGACCGCGGACGCACACGAATGGAAATTGACTACGATATTACTAAGTCGAACTTACTCAGACTCAGGAAAGTACACTCATGAGCCTGATTGATATGTAGGGTTTAACGTCATGAAACCTCCATATGATTATGAGAGACGCCGTAGTGGAGGGTCTAGAAACTTCGACCACCTGGGATTCTTTACCCTCCACTCAAATTTGAGCACAGGGGCCTACAATATTTTCGCCTCTATCGAAAGTTTGTTACTGCGCCTTTGCTTTTTCAATAATGGTAGCAGGGGTTTTTAGTGCCAATACCTCATGTAGTCGCTGCTCTACGATATGATTTTATTTGTTTTAATTTCAAATATGAGTTATGACTGGTTTCAATCCAGAAGGGGCATTTCTAAGAAATACGCGGCTTGCACGAGTTTTTTATCAAGATTTGCCTAAAAGAGTTCGGGAGTGGGAAAGGGGGGGCATGATATGACATCCTGCCTCGGATCCACAAACATGAGGTAGGTGGTTGTAACATATCTTTAAAAAGCCTTACAATGCTAATAGTATTGCTGAATCGGAGTCGATGTTATAGCAAATCGTTAATTGAAGATGGAGCATACTCCGGCTCCCTCATGAAGTATAGTTTGTGCTTAGGGTTCACGCGGACTCACCAGTTTTCACCTACCAGACTCATTCGATTTTCGACTCACAAAGCTTTCTTCAACCGGACTCACTCGGAGTCAAACTCACCAATATATTGCGGGCATTTAAAGCACGCTTCTTCATCACCTGTACAAAACCATCATCATCTAGTGTCCTTCATCTTCATCGTTAGTGAGGATGACCCTTGAGTCGGTTCTGTGCCTTGGAGGTGACTGTTTTGGCCACATCATCCAGACCTAATGAAGGCATGTAAAGGATTTCGTCGCAAGTGGTGGAGGTGCTGGGTATCGATCCCAGTACCTCTCGCCCGCTTTACGTCCTGGAGCTTCGCTCAGGTCACCGTCTGGGCTACGTGTCCACCAGCATGCCGCAAGACGAACCGTCGGGTGCTTCTCCTTTTACCCGTCCGGCCACGACTGCCGCAGCTACTCACTCTTGCATCGTCAGCGGACCCCCTCGCGAGCCCCCTCTATTCGCTGGACTCCGAAACGAGGACGTGGCCGACTGGATACACCGATATGACATAGTGAGTGCAGATAACCGTTAGGACGAGCCGCACAGGCTCAGCCACGTCTCCTTCTATCTTACTGACGTTACGAAGACTTGGTTTTTTAAACACTAGATGGACTTTCCCAACTGCAACGTCTTCAAAGAACGTCTGCGACAGTCTTCGCTACTCCGGAAGTTTGAGCTGGTCTGGCGAAGAGAACACTTGATGGTCGAAAACAACAACTAGGCGATTCTTCTACCTCGTATATCGAGGATGTTCTCTCTCTCTGTCCCTGCATCAATGCCTCCATGACCGAGACAGACAAAGTGCGCCATCTGCTCAAAGGCATAGGGCCTGTTGCCTTCAACGCTTTGATCGTAAAGGAACCAAGTACCGTTGCTGATATTGAGGCTATGTGCCAGCGCCTGGACGAGCTCGAATCAGCACGGCTGCAGCTGAACAACTCTTCTACAGCCATCCCTGACAACCCTACTGTCGACCCCTCGTTACGAGCCATGATCCGCAACATGATACGAGAGGAACTGCAGTCGCTCGGATTTTCAGTACGTCAGTTTCCGCTACGACTGGTATGCCTACACAGACCCTCACGTCTCCAAAGCCCCACTGATTTACGCGCAAGTCACCGCAGTTACTCCAGCCTTCGTTCCACCGATACCACCGACGACGACGCCAGCCCATCTGGCGTCCCTGGCGCCCAGCACACAAAACCAGCCCTACTATGCACGACCGGCGCAAGCACACCTGGATTTCATAGTCCCCAGCCCAAACAACCAACCCTACTATCAATCATGCGCCCGATGAGACCTACATGATACTATTGCGGATATTGTGGACACATCGTACGTGTCTGTCGCAAGCATCAGCGAGACGAGCGCCGTGGGTTTGACACTTACGAACGGGATGACTATGCCATGGGAACCACTTTCCAGCACCGTCCTTACGCTACGCCTCACGGTCGCTCTTCCTCGCCATCAGTAACTCCTGAAACGGCTCCTCGCTACCGTGGTGCAGGGCATTGCTCGCCGTCCCTCTCCGTCGCTCTACATCCCCACTTCGACCAGCCTCTGAGTTTCATTTCATTTCATTTTATTTCAAGTTCTCTTATTACATGAAAATACACAACACTGTTTAGACCCATAGCCACTGGCTAGTAGGGGGTCTAAATAAATATGCATTTAAAGGAACAGATTGTGTTAACAAAGCAGATATTTTATAAGTACACTTCAATCATACAAGAAAAAAATCAAAACAAAATATAAGAAGGAAACATATTTGTGATAAGTCATTTGCAGTATCTTGCAGCATTGTTCCATGCAAACAACGGATTGCATGTATACAATACATCAAATACATAAAGGTACGTATACCATGTCAAGTATGATTTTGTTAGACATATAATCTATACATAACGAAGTAGAAATTACAACGAGGTTTGTGTTAGTGTACCTGTTCATTTTTCTGCAAAAAGTATTTTTAAGAGCACAGGCAAAACTTTTGCTTTCTTTTATTTGGTATGGTATATCATTCCAGACCTTTACTCCAGCAAATTGTAGCAATCGTTTGCCATAAACATTGTTAGTAGGCGGAAGATTGAAATTATGTAATGTGGCACGTCTGGTAAGGCGGCAAGAGGATGAAAATAGTGATATATGAAAGGGCAGGTTATAAGAAATGACATTATAGACGGTAAGTGCAATTTTTTGCTATCGTAAATTATCGAATGGTATTATTTCCATATTACGAAACAATGGCGCGCAGTGTTGATCATATCTAGCATTGTTTATTATTCGAAGTGCCCGCTTTTGTAGTATACGTAAGGGTTCTAGATATGTTTTAAAAGTCCATCCCCATGAATCTATGCAATATGTGAGGTGACAATGAAAAAATGTGAAATAGAGAATGCGGAGAATACTACTTTTAAAATAATTTCTAGCGGTTAATAATGTACTGCATCCAGATCCCAGTTTAACGCATACAGAGTTAATGTGGCTTTGCCAGTTTAGCTGGCTATCGAGAATTACACCCAGATATTTGAATTCGTTCGTCTTCTCAAGCACGCAGTTATTTATTGTAATGCAAATGGACTCATTACTTAAACCGCCGACCGTCGACCGAAAGTTCACCGGTCGGCGGTTTAAAAGTTCGCCGACCGTCGCCCGAAAAACTAAATTACGCTGCTTCTGGCGGAAAAGCTGCATTTAGCGAAGTAGAAAAAATTCCTCCAGAACTGCAGAACATCCTCATGATATGATATTTGTTTCGGTGGAAGGCATAGAAGTGGAAGCATTAATAGAAACTGGTGCTAGTTTCTCAGTCATTCACAGAGATATGTGTGCGCGTCTCCGCAAAGTTACTACGCCCTATGATGGACCGACGTTGCTCGCTGCTCAAGGGGACGTTATCCGACCTTCCGCCATGTGCACTGTTCGTGTCTACATCGATGGACTTCTCTATTATGAGGAATTTGCAGTGCTTATTTCATGCACTCAACTGCTAATATTAGGATGGGACTTTCTTTCAACAGCGTCCATTTCCATCTGCTGCCGGCAAGGCGTCCTACACATGAGCGATACCGCCTATTCGCTTCCCGCAGATGACGCACGACTTCGTTTTTATGCTGCAGAAGACACTGAGCTATCTCCTCACAGTCAGCGAATTGTTACACTTCTGTCTGATGTCATTGACTGCGGCCGTGTGCTCGTACAACCTTCCGTACGCTGTGTCACCAGAGGAATAGCCTACGCATCAGGTCTGATACGTTTCGACGATGGCTTCGCATTCGTTTGCGCAACGAACCCGGTGCCCGAAAAAATTCTGGTTCTGAAGTACTTAACGTTGGCTTGCATCGCTACACCGGCGCCTTTCTCTGTGGTAACCTTTCAAGACGCTTCTCCTGAAGATCTCCCTGTTTCGCGTTCTCCATCCACCTCCTCTCTCAAAACTAACACTAGCTCTGACCTGACCCCTTCGCAGACTCAACAACTGCTTGCCTTACTGACGAAACATGAAGCTTTGTTTGACGTCAATTCACCCGTATTGGCAAAGACGTGCGTCACCACGCATCGCATCGAGACTGAGGGTACGTCAGTCGTTCGTCATCGAGCATATCGCGTATTAGTAGCTGAGCGGAAGGTTATTGAAGAAAATGTTGACGACATGTTGATACGGAATAATACGCCCCATAATACGCCCCTCTGCTAGCCTTTGGTCATCACCTGTCGTCTTAGTTCGAAAAGAAGATGGTTCTGTGCGCTTCTTTGTTGATTACCGGGTGCTAAACAAGATCACAAGCAAGGATGTATACCCTATGCTACGTATAGAAGATGCCTTGGATTCCCTACAGAAAGCTCAATACTTTCCGAGTCTCAATCTACGTTCGGGGTACTGGCAGATACCGATGCATGAAGACGATAAATACAGCATTTTCAACACCAGACGGACTTTACAATTTCAATATAATGCCCTTCGGCCTGTGCAACGCACCCGCAACATTCGAACGCATGATTGACATCATTTTGCGTGGCCTGAAGTGGAAATGAAAACTTGCCTGTGCTATTTCGACATCATTGCTTTCTCGCCAACCTTCTCTCAACACTTACACCGTTTTGACGAAGTCCTCATGTGCCTGGGTTCGGCTGGCCTTCAGCTGAACACAAAAAATGCCGTTTTGCCAGCAAGACAAGGTATTAGGCCACATTGTGAATAAGGATGGCGTTCGTCCCGATCCCCATAAAATATCGGCCGTTCTTCATTTTCCTCGTCTTGAAAGGACCAAGGACTTACGCAATTTTCTCGGCCTGTCTTCATGCTTCCGCGATTCATACGAGACTTTGCCTCGATAGCAGCACCTTTGCACAAATTACTCGGTTCTGGTGTTTGTTTTGAGTGGTCTCCTGCCTGTGAATCAGCGTTTAGCCATCTGAAAAACGCCATCACATCTGAACCAGTACTTCGCCATTCCGACGAAACAGCACCCACTGCATACTGACGCTAGCGGTCACGGAATCGGAAGTATTCTACTGCAGCGCGATGAATCATCACGTGAAAGGGTCGTTGCGTATGCAAGCCGCGTGCTGACGAACGCCGAGAAGAATTACACCATTACTGAACAGGAGTGTTTAGCTGTCGTGTGGTCAGTGCAGAAATTTCGAGCTTATCTACATAGCCGTCATTTCACCATAGTTAAAGACCATCATGCCCTATGTTGGCTTTCCACACTCAAGAATTTGTCAGGACGCCTTGGTCGATGGGTTATACGTCTTCAAAAATATGACTTCACAATTACCTACAAGTGTGGTTAAAAGCACCAGGACGCAGATGCACTTTCTCACTGCCCACTTCCTACAGCACCGTCCACTGCTTCCACTACTTACTTCAGCGATGAGCGCTTGGATAGTCCTTCCACATCTGTTTCGTCTGTAGCCGTCATTGACAAGATCCCACATGACGACCACAGCTCCATCATAACGCATCAACTCGCTGACGCTTACTGTAGACGCATCACAGATCGCCTTCAGGGGAAATCGCGACCGCCCAATGCTTGCCTTCGGCGACAACTGAGGAATTTCAAGCTCGATAACCGCGTTCTTTACCATCACATCTATCACCCGGATGGTCAACGCTGGGTGCCCGTTCTGCCTCGTTCTCTTCGAGCCGATATTCTTAAGGCCTATCACGACGACCAGACTGCTGGTCACTTCGGTTTCTAGAAAAGGTATGATCGCATTAAAGGACATTTCTACTGGCCAGGGATGTTTGCCAGTGTAGCACAGTATGCGCCTCTTGCAACCTTTGTCAGCGCCGAAAGCTTCCGACATCACCTCAATACGGAGAGCTACAGCAACTTCCATGTCTGTCGGCACCATTTGAAGTCGTTTGCATCGATATATATGGTCCCCCTCTTACGACTCCAAGTCGCATCGATAGATAGTGACAGCTGTCGACCACTTGACACGTTACGCTGAAACTGCCTTCGTGATTTCGGCCTCCACTTCTGACGTGGCTACATTTATGCTGGAAGCCTTGATCTTGCGTCGCGGTGCTCCTCGTGTCATCCTGAGCGACCGTGGAAAAGCTTTCCTTTCGCAAATTTGGAAGAATTGCTAGAAGCCTCCAGCACCAGTCACAAAACAACCTCCAGCTATCACCCCCAAACCAACGGGCTCACTGAGCGTTTTCGTCGAACTCTGTCCGACATGATAGCTATGTACATGGAGCCATACCACACCAACTGGGATGTGATTTTGCCGCTCGTAACGTTCGCCTATAATACCGCCGTACAACGCACATCTGGCTACTCGCCATTCTTTCTTGTCTATGGCCGATCGCCATCTTCCTTCCTGGACGTCTCGTTCTTGACAGCCCCGGTTACACCATCTGCATCATCCTGTGAACAGTATGTGTCCCGACTCCATCACTGTCGCCAGCTCGCCAGACTCAACTCTGAGAAGATACAACAAGCCCGTAAAAATCTGCATGACACATCTCATGCCACTGTGATCTTCCATCCCGGCGACGAGGTGCTACTCTGGACACCAGTTCGCACTCCTGGATCGTGCGACAAATTTCAGTTTCGGTTCCTTGGCCCATACACAGTCTTAGAGCAGACCTCACCCGTTAACTATCGCGTTGAACTTGTGATTGCTCCAAGTGGCCGGCGCTGTCGCGGTACCAAGATAGTGCATGTCTCGCGTATAAAGCCTTTCGCAAGGCGTTCTCCGCATCTGTAAGTTCCGGCCAGGATGGCCGCTCTCATGCGCGGGAAATGAGTGTGGGCATTTAAAGCACGCTTCTTCATCACCTGTACAAAACCATCATCATCTAGTGTCCTTCATCTTCATCGTTAGTGGGGATGACCCTTGAGTCGGTTCTGTGCCTCGGAGGTGACTGTTTTGGCCACATCTTCCAGGCCTGATAAAGGCGTGTAAAGGAGTTCGCCGCAATATTACTAACACGAATTCACTCACACTTACACTCACCACTTGATGTAAGACTTCATGACCTTGAGTGAGTTTTTTCATGAGTGTCCTTACCAAAGTATGCTAAGCAGAAATGCGAGAGCGCTCTATACGAACCATTCAACGTGTCGTGCTAGCGGATTTTCAGCACAATATATGCAGCCGGTCGCGCAAAAATGTGTGATAATGTGGCTGTGATGTCATCGCTTGCGCAGTAATGATGACTATTTGGTTAATCTTGACTATGAAGCTTCACAAAGTCTCTAACCGTAATACGCGCTGTTCAACATGGAGTAAGCAGCTGTAGATGCAGAATAAGACGCTTGATGAACATCATGACGAATACCACTTTCCGTGACACGAATCAGTCGGGACCCAATGGGATCGCGTACGCAGGCTTTGAATGACCAAGGTTCCGCCTACAACTAGAAAATGATAACACGAATGAGGTGCTTCATACACGCAAATTACACACTGTTGGTCGTCACCATCTTCAGGTTTGCATTGCCTTTGGTTTTACCCTGAGAAAGCGCACACGCACGTGTCTCCATTTGCGGTATATACAAGCGGATGAAGAACGTGTACAGAACATTTGATGATACGTAATAAAAGAGTCTAACGCACTACAACTGAGAAGTGAAGTGAGAATACAGCTGTGAAGGTGGAAATCTCCGGAACCATTCGTGCCTGGTAAAGTGAACTTTGTTTCGACTGATTGTAAAATAAGTAGCCAATAAATTGATCGTGCATGTACAGTCGGCCTAATATTTAGCTATCGTGCATGAGTGACAGTTTGTTTTGCGTATTTGTGCCATACGACCGAATTGAGTTTCAAAAAAGGTGAGAACAAGTGTACGGCCACAAAGCTCGTGTCCACCCAAAAATTTTGTAACTTCGTTCCACAATATGGCGCTGAGAACAAAAAAAGTGGCCGCTGCGCACAATTGTTAAAGTTTTGGTTGACTAGACTTTCCAACGCATTTAGGCGTTTCAAAACACACGTCAGATTGCTTTCCCCGAACTTGATGTCATGCGATTTTCTTGTGAGAGGGAGCAGTAACGCGCAGGTATAGCACAAACATCTTTTGCACTGTAACCGCAGTTCGCTTTGTCAAGATTCCTACTTTTCTGAAGCGTAGATTGACGGATAAAGCTTTCTAGGTTTTATTATTTCTGGAAACCATGCCTCGACACCAACAAAACGGGAATGTCTATTGTGCATGATGCATATCGGCTTGCGCGCGGCTCTTTTTGCACTACCCAGTGAGGGCCAGGGCTACAATGAGGGCAACGTTGGCGGTGTTTTTCGCAGCGCACCCAGGGCAAATTTGGAAGTCTATATATAGGAATACATCTGATTAATCTCAAGAAATGTAATGTACGGCCATATTGTATTAGAAAAGAAGAAGAAAAATAGCAAGAACGACACGCGACTGCCATCTAAAAAATTCGCCTCGTATCTGCATGTTAATCTGCAAATGTCGTCGAAAGACGATAGCCTTGCGTGTGGAGAGAGTGAAAAAACATTTATTTTATGTTCTGTGCAAGAAAATCGGGGAATGGTATTCTGGAGGCGCTGCGTTAAGAGTGCCCCAAGCGTGCAGCGGAGGCGATTGAGCGCATCAAGTCACGTCACACGTGAGGTATGAGCGCTATCTGGCAGTTTTATTGGAAAACAAGATGCGTGGCTTTGAGACGGGCGTGTGCGCCCATCTCACACGCCTGTCTCAGAGCTGATAAGGTGCAGAACGCAAGTTGACGGGTAGGTGCCACCACCGTGTCGTCTCAGCAAAGCGCCGGAAACACTCGCCTTTTCGTGCAAGCGTTGCATGGTCAGCGCTGCGTGAGAAACGCTATGGTACTTATAATTACTTATGGATGCCTTTTCTAGTAAAAGACGCACATACAGAATATATACGTGTTGGTATGCTGCTTCAGATATGCACAATAACTGCCTTTCAATGAACAATTTCGCAAGTATGAACGCTGAACCTTGAACAACATTGATGGGCACTGCGAATAGGGTCGACTGTTTTGGCGTATCAACTGGTGCCGTTCAGAGTACCCAGTACCGTAAATTGTGGACAAGCAGAAAATATCACAGCCAGACAGACAGACAGACAGACAGACAGACAGACAGACAGACAGACAGACAGACAGACAGACAGACAGACAGAGCAAAATGTTTGCGTCGAAGGTCCCCGAGAAAGACTATCGTGTTTAATACTTGTCAAACACCATGGCTTAGCAAGGCCCAAATCCAAAAAATGGCAAATCAGAAGTATTTTCAATGTGCAGGTCTGTAGCTGAAAACGGTGGGAGATTATTGACATTCGTCAGCATTACTTCCAAAGTCGGCGTCAGGTATCGAGAATGGTGCACCACTGATAACACTGGTAAGCATAAGCGTCGGCGATCACTGAAATGCACCCACTAGCATTAGTATCGATGTTTGTTTAAGGCAACATAGACGATGAACTTCTGCTTTTTATTCGTTATATTTTGCTGGCAGTGAAGAGGCTCGCAATAAAGCCTGAATTTACAATAGTGACTCATTCGATCAAGGCCAATGGCATGAACAACGTGTTTAGCATTTCAGAAAGAAATCACCGGCGGAATGTTCAATAAGCGTTGTTTTTGAGCCGCAATTAAATGTTGCCTAGTGAAGAAAACGCCAAGCATCGCTTCTTTGTAACGGCACGTTGCAGAACGAAGAATAGAAGAGAGGCCAATTGTACAGAGAATTTACTGTGCACTCCCCTTCGTGTTCCTTATCTTGGCTTGGACCATCTTGTTTCGTCGAAATGAACATTAAGCAACTCGCGAAATTAACAAACTTACAACGTCTCTCTAGTGGTGCTTTTTCCCGTTGCAGACAGACGATACTTAATTATAAAAACGTATAAAGTAATAAAGCATGTTTCTAACTTCCATCGAAGGCGCCATTCGATATGCCTTCCGCGAATGATCGCCAGCATAACACGGACGTGACACACTCTGCCTGCTTTAAAATTGGTGTGTCTATATTGTAAAGCAATTTAATTTATTCGGTATTATTGATGCCGCATGCTGGCTTTGAAAGTAGTGTCTTCTTTGCAGCAACCGTTTTTAATATCGATACTTCCTATAGCGGCTGCTGACAATATCACTGATTCAAGTCGTTTGCTCTTTAAAAACGAAGCTGTTTAGGACAGTCGTAATTGGTGCGGCCTAACAGTTATGTGCCATGAAAATTGAAATAATTTCACTGCTTTTTTCTGGTGCAATGAAAATGGAGAGAGCAGGCAGTTTAGCATGCGGGTATATGCCACACCGCCTATCAGAAAGCTATCAACATCATGTGCCCCAGCAATTGGGCAACTCCCGCCACTCACCACAGGCCCACTAGACAAGTAGGAGGCAACAATCAGCCCAACACTATAGGAAGGTAGTATGCGCCAAAAAAAATTGTGTGGCCTATCGAAAAAGAATCATAATAAATGGGTGTGCGCCGCTGAAGTTCAGTATATCCAAAAAACTGGTGTGCCTACTGCACGTGCACATGTGAAGTGCTCACTACGTGTCTTCTCTTAGCGAGTTGGTGAGGTACATCTACGCGAATCTGTGCGTGTTGCCTTGCGGCGACACTTGGATTCATACAGTTGAACACGTTGCTGATGATGTTGCTTAAAATGATAATTATTTTTCACGGCTTTGTGATTAGTAGGTCTTAAAACGAACCACTCGTAGTGAAATTCACATGTTTTGACACCTGATGCGATTGAACGCTTTTGCCACGCAATATTATATGTTTTTATGATACTCTAAGTACTGCCCAACATTCAAGTAATTTTCTTCTCTGCTACTACCAATTTTATTCAGTTTTCCACTTTTTCCGGGTGACATTCCTCCCCGTCCGAGGGCGACAGGCGTGGAGTCTTCCACCGGGCCGCCGAGTTAGAGTTCTGCCATGGCAAGCTGCTCGTCAAATCAGTGCGCCTTGCCCAAAACTACTGATGGTCACTGCCCAATGGCTATGGACGCGGATCCTTCTGCGGCACTGACCAATCAGAGATCAACTTACGCAAGCTTGTCGCGGAAATAAACCACCTGTTCGAGCGCTAGCGAGGACACAAAACTGTACTCGACCTCTGGCGATGATTCGTTGAATGATACCTTCAAGACCGTGAAAAGCAGGAAGGCCAAACGAAGAAACGTCAAGCCATCATCGTAGGGGACGTTAACTGGGAAGTCAAAAGAACAAGACTGGCCAGACACCATCTTGTTTGTGCCCAAGGACCCCTCCATCAGCCATTGAGCATAAACAGGCAAGCTCTCTCTATGTACATTGAAGGGGTAGCGTTTAACGAAATTAAAGATATCCGTTTGAACTCACATAAAAATGTTCTTGCTGTATACACGATGACTGCGAGTGCCTTAGGCAAGCTACGCAGATTATCGGAGTTCACAGACATCAAAGTTCGACTGATAATTCCAATGAATGATAGCGGCATGGCGGGAGAAATCTATGACATTGATTTGACCATCGCGAACTCGGATCTTCCAATTCTTATAAAACCAGCGAACGAGGAGTTGTCATCACGAATGTACTTCGCCTCGAAAACACCCGCTGTGTAAAGATATTGTTCAAAGGAGATTCTATTCCGTCACATGTCAAGGTGGGATGTTTCCGACATCCTGTTCGGCCATTTGTTCCTAAACCTCTTCAGTGCTATGAATGCATAAAATTGTACATGTGAAGTGTGTATGCTTGAACACCACAGTATACCCACAATGCGCTGAACCACACACTGCAGACGCATGTCAGGCAACACGTCTGAACTGCGAAAACTGTTATGGTTCACATGATGCTGCCTCCAAGAAACGCCCGCGGATAAAGAAAGAAATTGTCATTATCAAACAAACAGTCAGAGACAATTCATCGCACAGAGAGGCTGCTGAAGGGTACGGTGCCGACGCAGCAGTCGTAGAAGTTCTGAAATACAGGGTGTCGCGCGTTACCAATCTTAATCGGACACCAGTAAAACAGTAAGCACCAAGCTAAAGGAGGTGGACAAGCCCAAGGTGCGGATGACTGGCCTACACTTTCTCGTACGCAGCTTGGGAAAGAGCCCATTCTCAGTCCTCCCGGCCCTACAGCTTCCTCTGAGCCTGTTTCTGTTGAGGATGTGTCAAGGGTAGATCGACAGATTATCTCGATGCTGTGATTCCTGGTCGCTGTCATTGAAGACCTACTTAGAAGCCTAGGAACTAACTCCAACTGCTCGAAGTGGCCGACAGGCGCTGGGCGCATTGAGGCCAGTCCTCACCGCCCTCGTGTAGAGCCATGACAAGAGATCAACAATCGTTCCGGAAAGAGGTCAGAGAAGCATCAGTTATCCAGTGGAACGCAACAGGTCTTATATCACGGTTTTCTGACTTTCGTCAGTACGTGTTCTTGAACCGTTTCGCAATCATCGTGATGTGTGAACCAAACTTAACAAACCTAATCAGACTATCAGAATACGTATAAATTTCGTCCCAAACATGCGACGAAAGCAGCAAGGTCCTTGTGTACTTTCGTCGCAAGCTTACATTATTCATCCTGTACTTCCACATGACGAAAACCAGTTTGTTTGCCTGACTGTGAAGCGAAAAACCCTCGCCTTCACATTAGTGTGTGTTTACTTATCCCCTTCAGCTCGTTTTGATCGAAAAAGACTGGATGACATACTTGCAAGCGTACCGGATTCATCGATAAATACAGAGGACTTCAACGCCCACTGTCCTATCTGGGGAAGCTAAAAAGTTAACGCCAAATGCGGGAAACTGGCTTCATTTGTCTCGGCCCACGAACTTTCTCTACTTAATGATGGCAGCCCTAGATTTCTACGAGGGTCGACGTAAAGCAGCAGCTTGGACTTGACATGTGTGTCCCGCCACTTCGCCACAAGCTTCAAGTGGCTTTTAGACATCAAGACGCATGGTAGCAACCACATCCCCAGTTATCTCAACATCAAACGCTTCGCCACTGGTCGACCACCGAAAACCATCCGGAGGATCAATTTGTCTGCATTCACAACAAACATATGGAAGACGAATGTGCAAAAGGCTTATTTTCTGGCATTGAGCAAGTGATCAAAGAAGCTGCGCAGAGCACGATGAGCACGCTTACCTGCTCTTCAAGGCCCTCGGAAATGGGCGTGGAGTTAGAGCGACTTCGCGCGAATCGTCGGCTTGCAGAGCGAAGATATTAGCGCACAAAGTTTATTGAAGATTTACGCACAGCAAGGCGCATGCAAAAGAAGATCCAGCGCCGTATGGTTAAACGGGAGTTCCAACGGTGGGCGAAGTTTTGCGATTCCATAGACCCTCGCGAACCACTCTCAAATATGCCGAACCGTGCGTGGCTACGAACATTTCACGAACAACGTTTTCTGTTTAAAGTTCTGGCACTTTTCCAACGTAGAAATGACGTCGAGATAGCGGCAGACTTTTGTAGGAAGATTACAGGCCCATCAAATTGCACTGGGGTCCTCACTGCTGCTACCGCTCCACACTCCCTTGATCCGTGCATGGACCTGCCTTTTTCGATGAAAGAGCTGGACGCAACTCTTGCTTCTTGTAATCGATCGTCGTCGCCCGGGTCAGATGGTGTATCATACCACCTATTGTGTAACCTCGGTAATCATGCACGTAGTAGCTTACTGGATGATTTTAATGAGTCTTGGTTCGCTGTAGCTCTTCCCAGTGAATGGATAACAAGCCGTTTGGTTCGAATTCTCAAACCTGGAAAATCAATTCTAGAGCTGGCGTCATACAAACCAATAGCGGTGGCTAGTTGCGTGTGCAAGCTGATGTAGCGAATGATTTTTGCCAGGGTCGAGTGGTTTTTAGAGTGATACAGAGTCCAGCCAAACGCCATGGGTGGCATTTGTCGTCTTCATAGCTTCATTGTCAATGTTGTCACGTACGTACAACAGAAAATGAGCCGACGGCTATCTGTAGCATTATTTTGGGATGTCACAGGAGTTTATACAATGTCTCTAATGAAGCCAGACTTGATGCGCTTCAGTCCGTTGGCTTAGGTGGCTTAGTGTACCGCTGAATCTGCTGCTACCTTCACATGAGATACTTGTTAATGGAAACTGGTGATGGGCCAAAATCTGAGCATTACATACACCGTGGTGTTTCCCAAGGTGGTGTACTGAGCCCCACACTATTCAGTCTTGTCATGATCGGCCTCATGAAAGCTATACCAGGGTCTCTGCAGATATCTACATATGCAGACCATATTGATGTTTGGACATCTGGTGCAACACGTCTGCAGATACGTGCGAAACTTCAGAAAGCGGCGAGCGCTATTGCGGCGTACCTTAGAGGGCAAAGCCTTGAGAATTTTCCTGACAAATCAGTGCTTGTTGCGTTCACGTGGAAGGCAGTGGCGTCATATCACCATCAATGGACAAATTGTCCGCAATACCCGCACACATACGTTTTTGGGAGTCACTATTGATCGAAATCTCAGCTTGAGTCCCCATTTAGCCACTCTGAAAAAGTACCCTACACCCATCCCCCAACTTTTCGACTTCTTCGGAGGAAAAAAGTGGGGCATGTCAGTACACGCAATGTTGCAGCTATACGGAACGTTGTTTCATGGGGTACCTGCGGTACAGTTTGCTTGTTTTGACGAACACTCGCAAAAGTACCATACGTACAATAAAAAACGCCCGGGGTGAGGCACTCAGAGTTTTTGTTGGATTACCACGCTGCACACCACAGCGTAGACCATCTCAATCGCCAAAGATCATCCAGCCTTAGTGCACTTTACTGTAGAGGTGCTTCGAGCGCATATTAGGCACCTTGCTCGCGCCCCGGCCCACCAACTCGCTTCGCTTCCAGAAAACCGACCGAGTGCCTCCTTATGTAAGAGAGTATTGATTTACAGTGAGTGCCTTTCTGCAGGCCACGCACCTCCGGAACGCATCCTGACACCCACTTGGTGTTCAGACCGTCCAAACCTACGCTTGACAGTGCAAAGAATTCGCTTGAATTCCTGGCACTGGCACCAGCTTTGAAGCAGCTTACTCTACATATGCTGCACGAAGAATGCAAAACCACGTTAAACTTTATACGGATGGTTTGAAAAATGTTAAGGA
Source organism: Rhipicephalus microplus (assembly GCF_013339725.1). Lineage (NCBI taxonomy): Eukaryota > Metazoa > Arthropoda > Arachnida > Ixodida > Ixodidae > Rhipicephalus > Rhipicephalus microplus. Next base: position 14,031 of record NW_023608216.1, on the reverse strand, counting down.
ATTTGTAGGAGCCGTGATCTTCCAAACAAAAGACGAAACCATCCAATTTCGAACGTCTCACAAAACAAGATTGACAGCCGCAGAGCTCACAGCACTCCACTGTGCGCTATGCAGGATTGATCAAGAAGCAGTTATAAAATGGTGCATTTACACCGATTCAAAACAAGCTATGTATTATATGCGAACTGCGCTGCGTCGTGGGCCTCAAGATGATTCGGTGCTGGAAACAAGACAATGGCATCAGCAACTGCTACAGAGAGGACATGATGTAACTTTTCGATGGTTACCAGACCACTGCGGAATCATCGATAAGCAGCATGCCGACGCTGCAGCGAAGAACGCTCACGAAAATGGCATGATGGATCCCATTCCACTGTCGAGAAGCGACGCAGCAGCAAGCAATAATACGCTCTCGCACGATGTCACGAGGTCTCTGTGAAACACGCCCGGATTTCTACACACCGGTCTTCACCGCCTGGAGCCATACCTAGGATTTTCCATTCCGTCTGGGTTATCCAGATCTGTGACAACCGTTCTCTGCCGCATGTGGCTTGGGGTGTCTAACATGAACGCCTTTGCTGGCCGTATCGAATGGGCAGTCAGTGCTGTGTGTGATCATTGCGGCGCTGATGAAACCGTCGAACATATTTTGTGTCAGTGCCCTCAGTATAGCAGTCAGAGACAGCCAATGTCAGCAGTGTTAGCACGCCTCAATGACCAGCCGTTTTCCGAAAAATTAATTTTGAAATACCGGAAAGATGAAGCTTCACGCCGAAAAGCGATGAAGGCCCTCCTGAAGTTTCTGCGATCGACCCGCCTCGTCAAACATTTGTGACGTTTTAGTGTGTTTGTGTGTTTTCGCTTCCGTCTCACCCTCTTTCCCTCATTCCCACCAGAGGCTTGCTTTTTGATATATATATGTATATATATATATATTGTTACGACCTCAGTAGGCGTCTGGGGGTTTATTGATACACGGTTCGAGGGACGAGCCGTATCGGCGCAGGCAGATGATGATGATCTTCTTCTTCCACACCCCTTGCTTCTTTTTCCTTCTTCGTCCGGCACATACGTGGCGTAACATTTCCCCCCTCGCAGACAAAGCGCGCCGCGCGTTTCATGCAGTGTCGCGTTGACTGAAAGGCTTCAGGCGAGCGACATGCGTGACCTCTGTCTTTCTAGAACGTCTCCCGCTAGCTGTAAGACGTGCGATGCGGTAGTCGACTGCGCTCAGGCGGTCAAGGATAACAAAAGGTCCGATGTAGTGCGCGAGCAGTTTTTGGCACAAGCCACGTTTGCGTAAAGGCTTCCACACCAACACGAGATCTCCCGGAATATATGTGGCCTGCCGGTGCTTGCTGTCATAACGAACTTTCGATCTGTCTTGCGAGGCTATTGTACGTAAACGAGCAAGACGACGAGCTTCTTCGGCGAGACAAAGAGTTTCTGCTAGGGAGATTTCTGATTGGTCCCGATCAGAGAAGGAAAATATTGTATCCAGAGTATAACGGGGGGGTCGAACATAGAGGAGGAAGAACGGGCTGTAGCCGGTGGTCTCATGTTGGGAAGTATTAAACGCGTATGTGACGAACGGCAAGACATCGTCCCAGTTCTTGTGGTTCGAGGCAACGTACATAGAAGCATATTCACCAGTGTTCGAATTGTTCGCTCGACGAGACCATTCGTCTGCGGGTGATAAGGCGTCGAGTGTCTGAGCTCTGAGCCACACATACGGAGAAGTTGTTCGACAACGTCTGCCGTGAATTGACGTCCACGGTCACTTATGATGACGCGAGGGGGCCCATGACGCAGTATGATAGAATGGAGAAGGAAGGACGACACTTGACCAGCAGTCGCGGATGGCAGGGCAGCAGTCTCGCAGTACCGAGTAAGATGGTCAGCACATACCACAATCCATCTGTTGCCTTTCGATGAACGCGGAAAAGGGCCCACCAGGTCAATGCCAATTTGTTCGAACGGAGAACTGGGAGGCGTCACAGGTTGTAGATGTCCGGCCGGAGCTGCTGAGAGAGATTTGTGCGCCTGGCATTGCGCACAACTGGCCACGTACAACTCAACTGACTGGCGCATACGTGGCCAGTAGAAGCGTTCCTGGGTACGATGAAGAGTGCGCGTCGTTCCGAGGTGACCTGAAGTGGCGTCATCATGCATGGCGTACAAAACAGATGACCGTAGTGCCTCTGGAACCACCAGCAGGAAGCGGGAACCGGTGCCGGAGATGGATTTCTTGTACAGTAGACCATCACGGACGCAAAAGCGGCTTTCCGGAGTGGATGCTTGTGCGATCACGAATAACGGATTCAAACTCACGTCCTTCCGCTGCTCAGTTTCAAAGGTGGCCTTATCCGGGAACGCTGGTGCTACGGACGCAATCAGATGATCGAAATCGTCAGCGTCGCAAACTGTAGCATCAACTGGCATCCTTGAAAGGCAGTCCGCGTCCGCGTGTTTCCTGCCGCTCTTGTACGATACCGTGAAGTTGTACTCTTGCAGCCGGAGGGCCCAGCGTGCTAGACGGCCTGACGGATCCCGAAGGTTGATAAGCCAGCACAAAGAATGATGATCCGTAACTACTTGGAAAGGACGACCGTATAGGTATGAGCGGAATCGCTGCACAGCGAAGACGAGTGCAAGGCATTCTTGTTCGGTCACAGTGTAATTGCGTTCCGGCTTACTTAAAGTGCGACTGGCATATGCGATTACGTGTTCCACTTGATTACATCGCTGTATCAGGACTGCACCTATGCCAATGCCGCTTGCGTCGGTGTGAACTTCAGTCGCCGCAGAAGGATCGAAGTGCCGCAGGATAGGCTGCGACGTGAGCAAGAACTTCAGTTGGTTGAAAGAAGTTTCACAATCAGGAGTCCATTCAAAACTAGCACCTTGGCGGAGAAGACAGGTCAGTGGAAAGGCAACTTCTGCAAAGGCGGGAATAAATCGGCGAAAGTAAGAGCAGAGGCCCAAGAAGCTCCGAAGCTCCTTCACTGAGCCAGGTGGTTTAAAAGCTCTAACAGCCGCCGTCTTATTCGGGTCGGGCCTGATGCCATCCTTGTTGACGAGATGTCCCAGCACCAGTGTTTGTCGAGCTCCGAAATGACACTTCTTTGCATTAAGAACCAAGCCAGCATTTCGAATACATTTCAAAACCAGCTCTACCCTTTCGTTATGTTCACTGAATGTACGCCCGAAGATAACAACGTCGTCAAGATAACACATACAGATGTTCCACTTCAGGCCGCGCAGAATGGTGTCCATGAATCTTTCAAATGTAGCGGGCGCGTTACATAGACCAAAAGGCATCACGTTAAATTCATATAGTCCATCCGGAGTAACGAAAGCCGTCTTTTCTTTGTCCATTGAATGCACAGGTATTTGCCAATAGCCTGAGCGTAAGTCTATGGACGAAAAGTAGGATGCTGAATGGAGGCAGTCTAGAGCGTCATCAATGCGTGGGAGAGGGTAGACATCTCTCTTTGTGACGGAGTTTAGACGGCGATAGTCCACACAGAATCTCCAGGTACCATCCTTCTTTTTGACTAGAATCACGGGAGCCGCCCAAGGACTCGATGATTCTCGAATGACACCCTTCTGCAGCATATCACGCACTTGTTCATCAATTATCTTGCGCTCAGACGGCGACACTCGGTAGGGTTTCTGGCGGATGGGCTGTGCTGTTCCCGTGTTTATCCTGTGGAGAATCCGAGACGCGGGAATCGAGGGCGCATGGTCATGGGAAAAATCGAAAATCGCCACGTATTTTGACAAAACGTCCAGAAGCATGCGGCGTTTGTCAGTAGTAAGTGACTTGTCGATCATAGGTAAAGTTTTGAATCGGCCGTAGAAGTATTGGCTGAGGCCCCACCTGGAGCATCACTGAGGGCAGCCACTGCCATCGGTGAGTATGTTTTGAACTTGGCAAGCTTCAGTCCTCCTGGTAGAACCACCGACTCAGCTGAACAGTTTACCGCCCATAGTCCTGTGCGTCCTTGAACGAGTGACACTATGCAATGCGGCACCAATGTGTTCTTCTTAATGCAACTGAGATGAAAGGGCTCCACTAATGCGTCGAACGCACTGTCACTGTTTTCAATGCGTGAAGAGTATACAGGAACACAGACTGCAGAGAATGCCGGCACAATGCTATCTTCACTGACCCGGAGCGCACCGTGCTCCCTGTCTGAATTCTCTAATAGTTCTCCAGGGGCAGCATCACATATGTACACCTCTCCATTTCTACAATCAACAGTGGCGCCACACATTCGAAGGAAGTCAATCCCCAGGATTATGTCGTGTGTGCTCCTTGGAAGAATCGTAAACTCTGTGACAAACACTTGATCACCCAAGCACACTTCTGCGGTACAGACACCAATGGGACACAGCGAGTTACCACCAACGCCACAGAATGTTGTTGCCTTCTCCCACAAAAACATCACCTTTTGTCCTAAACGGTGTTTAAAAGCAGCACTCATAATCGAAACTGTAGCACCAGTGTCCACCAAAGCCATCGTACACACACCATCAACAAAAACTTCTACCTTGTTCTTGAACATCAACACAGACGGGGGTATTTCGTTTTGCAGCAAGTCACCAGCGACCTCACCCCCATCGGCCGCACTGTTTAGTTTTCCTGATGTGGTGACGATGGGCGGCGCCGTGGCGATGGAGACCGGTGGGATCGAGGCGCAGGAGGTGGCGTCACACTTCGATCAGAGGCAGGGGAGTTGTTGCGCCAGTGTCCGTGCCAGAAGCTGCTGCCGGGTCTTGAGTCGGTGGGCCAGTGTCCTTGAAAAGGTGGGACAGCAGGTTTATCGGTCAAGCTTGTCCACTGATCATAGCGTGGTATGCGCGAACGATCGCAATACCTCGATATGTGACCAGTCAGACCACAGTTGTAGCACACAGGCGCAGGACGAGGTCGTCGCCGTTCTTCGAAGTGTTCACGTCTGCGAGCGTTCGCGTAAGCCCGAGATTCAATGAAATCAGTTGTCGGTGGGTGGTATGGGCGTACGGAACGGAAACGTTGAGGGTACTGTGATCGCTCGTAAAAAACCGGACTTGACTGCTGAATACGCCGAGGCCCTGCAACCTCCGTTGCGTTGACGGATGGATGTTCATAAACTGTAAGCTGTGGGGCAGTGGTGTCCTGCGGGAAATAGGATGGAGACGTGGCAGCTGCCCGTTCACGTGTCATTTCGCCATGTCTGAGTAACTCTTCCCGAACAATTTGGCGGATGGTTGCCGAAAGGTCACCAGTTGAGGCCGCTTCTATGCTGGCTACTGAGGTGACATTTGCCAGACGACCAAACTTAGGCGCTATTCTGCGCTGCTTCAGGGTTTCAAACGTGCGGCAGTGCCGTACAACGTCAGACACTGAAGTCAGGCTTTCCCTGCTAATAAGGAAGTTGTAAACATCTTCTGCAATTCCCTTCAGCAAATGCCCCACCTTGTCCTCTTCCGACATGCTGGAATCGACTTCCCTACACAGCCTCAAAATCTCTTCAGTATACACGGTGCAGGTCTCACCGGATAGCTGGGCCCTCTGTGCAAGACTCTGCTCGGCAAGCTCTTTTTTGCAGCTGAGTTGCCGAAACACTTCTTGATTTCTTCAACAAAGCGTTCCCATGTTGTCAGAATATCTTCATGGTTCTCATACCAAACGAGGGCAACATCAGTGAGGTAGAAAACAACGCGTGACAGTTGGGAGGCAGCATCCCATTTGTTGCAGTTGCTTACTCGCTTGAAATGTTTGAGCCATGAGTCCACGTCGTCATTGGCCCTCCCGGAGAAGGTTCGTGGCTCTCTGTGATACGGCCAAGAACTGCTGGGGACTGGTTCCCGAGCTTCTGTTTCGTCAGGCATGATGGCCAAAGAAGGAGGCAGGCCGGCGAGGCGACGACTCCGGCGAAATCCGAGAGGTAGCGGTCCCGTCGTTGTTCCTATACCCAGCACCTCCACCACTCTGTTACGACCTCAGTAGGCGTCTGGGGGTTTATTGATACACGGTTCGAGGGACGAGCCGTATCGGCGCAGGCAGATGATGATGATCTTCTTCTTCCACACCCCTTGCTTCTTTTTCCTTCTTCGTCCGGCACATACGTGGCGTAACAATATATATATATATATATATATATATATATATATATATATATATATATATATATATATATATATATATATATATATATATATATATATATATATATATTGTACCGAAGCGTAGGGGCGCCAGCTCTGTGCCAGCGTGAAAGAAGACGTTGACGTCGGTGTGTGGTGCGGCTAACGTTTCTGGAATAATAACCTGTGTTTTTACGCAACCTTGTTCGTTGCATTTGGTGGAAACGTGCTGGGTAACGTCCTGGAGCTCCGCAGCCGTAAGCTACCATCTCAGTCCCCGACGACCGAGCGCGTTGATCCCCCACAAGGCTCTTCCACGCTGCCACCTGTCATGTGTTCTGGTGTACTTCGTATGCGTGACCCACCAGTATACAACGGCAATGAAGATCAAGATGTCGAGGACTGGCTGGCAGAGTACGAGCATGCCAGCGCGATTAACAAGTGGGATGACCCTGCGAAGCTGACTCACGTCATCTTCTACTTGGCGGATTTGGCCAACCTATGGTTCACCAACCACCAAGCCGACATCACCACCTGGTGGGTTTTCAAAGAGGCCGTCACCTCGTTTTTCGGTCGTCCAGCCATGCGTAAGCTTCGTGCTGAACTGGGACTGCGGGGACGATTTCAGCGAAATGGTGAGAGCTTCACGAGCTACAATGAGGATGTGATCAGCCTCTGTAGGCGAGTTGATGCCAGGATGACGGAGGCTGACAGAATAAAGAATATAATGAAAGTCATTGATGACGACGCTTTTCATATGCTTGTGGCCAAAGACCCACAGACTGTCATGGCCGTGATTCAGTTATGTGAAAGTTTCGATGAGCTGCGCAAGCAACGAGTTTCTACACGTCGCGCTAATACGCAAACAGCTGATATTTCGGCCTTGGAGTGCAAAAGCAGTGGCCCCGACTACAGCGTGTTAATGCCTCGAATTCAACAGTACATCCGGGAGGAAGTTGCTCGACAGCTCTCTCTTGTCGCCACCATCAACGAGACCCCCACTACACTAGACCACTCACTTCGCCGTGCTATTCAGACGCAAGTTGCCGAGGCTCTCCCTTCGCCCGCATCCCCAATATCAGTGGCTGCACCGCTGACTTATGCAGAAGCCGTCCGCCGACCTCCTGCCCAACTGCCGCTCCCTTCATACAGTCCAGCCACCAACTACTACAGGTCACCAGTTTCAGTTTATCCGGTAAATCGGCCCTTTCCACCACCTCGAGCTCCTGTAAACTCTTGGCGTACTCCGGATAACCGGCTCGTCTGTTACAACTGTGGTATCCCAGGGCATGTCGCGCGCTACTGTCATCGCCGTGGATTCTATTTTAATGATGTGCAGCATTCCGGCAACATACCTCGGCAATCAGAATCGCATGTGACACCTGATGCACATGACCCCCGCTCACGTCGACCAGACTTCAGCCGACGTCGATCTCCTTCACCCCGTCTTCGGTCTCCTTCCCCCATGCTTCGCCGTTCCAACCACGCCCAGGAGGAAAACTAACAGTCGCAGTTCCTGAGGCAAGAGCTGCGCCACCGACGAAATTTCCAAGGCTTCATCTTTCGCCCCCTAACGAGATTGCCGTGTTTGTGGGCGGTTTCGCCACAACTGCTCTTGTCGACACAGGTGCCGCTATTTGTATAATCAGTGAAGTGTTATGCCGCAAACTGAACAAAGTGACGACTCCACTGGTTGAAATTTCTTTACGCACAGCGAGTTCGCAACACGTCCAATCTTCTGCCACATGCACTGCTCGTGTTGTGATTCAAGGAGTGTTTTACATCGTTGAATTTGTCGTCCTTCCGCATGCGTCTCATGAAATCATCCTGGGATGGAACTTTCTTTCCGCTAATCATGCGGTTGTTGACTGCGCTCGTGTGCAACTCGTTTTGTATCCATTCAGCACGACATTTATAGATCTCCCTCGCTCACCCAAAAAGGTGATCGTCGCCGCTGACGTCGTCATTTCTGCTTTTTCGGTCGCTGCGGTATCTCTTTTGTGCAACTCCGTTTCCGATTCAACTGCCCTATTTATGCCGTCACAAGAATGCGCTCTTCGCCGGAACCTTGTCGTCCCGTTTGCCGTCATAACACTTGCCGATGGCTCCAGTGCCGTGTACGTGTGCAATCCGTTCCCTTGTCCCGCTACCTTATTGCATGGCGAATGCATTGGGAGTCTTGACACTTATGATGACATCTTTCCTTTCGATGCCCGTTCTGATACGACACCGATGTCCGTGGATGCTGTCACAGCTGGCACCGCGCTCTCACTACCTGACGAAGACGTTCTGTTGTGCAACGTAGACACCGGCCTTACGCAAGACCAGCGTAATCAGCTCATTCAACTACTTGACCGTTTCCGCGCCTTCTTCGACCACGGACAACCTCCCTTGGGACGCACGTCAGTTGTCGCTCACCATATCGACACCGCTCATCATACTCCACTTCGTCAGCGCCCCTACCGCGTCTCGCAGGCTGAGCGTGACGTCATCACTCAACACGTCGACGAGATGCTGCAACGTGGTGTTATTCAGCACTCACACAGTCCTTGGGCTTCGCCAGTGGTCCTCGTGCGAAAAAAGGATGGCTCCATCAGGTTTTGCGTGGATTATCGTCGACTAAACAAAATCACACGCAAGGATGTTTATCCCCTGCCACGCATTGATGACGCCTTGGATTGACTTCAAGGTGCGGAGTTTTTCTCTTCACTAGATCTGCGCTCTGGATATTGGCAAGTGCCAATGGCTGAACCAGACCGTCCAAAAACGGCGTTTGTGACCCCTGACGGCTTATATGAATTTAATGTAATGCCATTCGGTCTTTGCAATGCGCCTGCGACTTTTGAAAGAATGATGGACAGTGTCCTCAGGGAACTTAAATGGCACATCTGTCTTTGCTATTTAGACGACATAGTTGTATTCTCGGCGAATTTCGAAACTCATCTTTCCCGTCTGGAACAAGTTCTCCAGTGCCTTACGGCAGCCGGGTTGCAATTACTCTTCAAGAAATGTCGTTTTCGCGCCCGCAAACTCACCATTCTCGGCCACGTCGTTTCAAAAGAAGGAATATCGCCAGACCCTGCCAAACTGCGTGCCGTTGCCGAGTACTCCAAGCCTACTACCCTAAAGGAGCTTCGTAGTTTCGTAGGCTTGTGCTCCTATTTTCGGCGTTTCATTCGCAATTTCGCCTCTATAATTGCCCCTCTGACTCAGCTTCTCTCCCGTAGCGCGGACCTCTCTGGCTGGAATTCCCACTGCGATGAGCCATTCACGGTGCTACGCCGTCTACTCACCTCTCCACCAGTTCTCCGCCACTTCGATCCCAATGCACCCACTGAAATTCACACGGATGCAAGTGGTGTCGGCCTCGGTGCCATTCTCGCTCAACGCAAGGATGGCTGCGACGAGTACGTTGTCGCCTATGCCAGCCGTACACTAAAGAAGGCAGAGTCCAACTATTCCGTCACGGAAAAGGAGTGCTTGGCTATCATTTGCGCTGTAGAAAAATTTCGCACCTACCTTTACGGACGCCAGTTTGATGTTGTCACAGATCACCATGCCTTATGCTGGTTAGCGTCCATGAAAGATCCTACTGGCCGCCTCGCTCGTTGGGCTTTACGCCTTCAGGAATACGATGTCTGTGTTGTTTATCGCTCAGGGCGCAGACATTCAGACGCTGATGCACTATCCCGTTCTTCACTGCCTCCTGACCTTGCCTGCTTATCAACTGCCATTTGCGATTCGTCATCGTTGAGCATCACTGACATGCCATCCGAACAGCGCAAGGATCCCTGGATCAATTCTTTGCTCGACGTCCTCTCTCACAGTTCATCAGAAACGACTTCACGTTCCCTCTCTCGTCAAGCAAGACACTTTGCTGTCCGTGAAGGCTTGTTGTATCGCCGCAATTACGTGAGGAACGGCTGTAGGTGGCTCCTTGTCATCCCTCGTCATTTGCGTTCGGACATCTGCGCTGCCTTTCACGATGACCCCCAGTGTGGCCACGCTGGAGTATTTAAGACTTACTCTCGCCTTCGTCTAAGATACTACTGGCGCGGCATGTATCGGCACGTTCGCCAGTACGTTCGGTCATGCACCACGTGTCAACGACGCAAGACGCCTTCTCACAGCACTTCTGGCCCTTTGCAACCCTTAACCTGCCCAGCGAGACCATTCGACTGCGTCGGAATTGATATTTATGGTCCTCTACCCAACTGTCTTTGAGGCAACCGGTGGATTATCGTCGCCGTGGATCATTTGACACGCTACGCTGAAACATCTGCGCTGCCTGCTACCACTGCAAAAGATGTTGCGTCCTTTCTTCTTCAACATCTCATTTTGCCACACGGTGCACCTCGTGAATTACTGAGTGACCGTGGACGCGTGTTTCTCTCGAACGCCGTCGACGAGCTACTCAAGGCATGTCGCACTGTCCATCGTAAATCCTCGGCATACCATCCTCAAACCAATGGCATGACGGAACGCTTTAACCGTACCCTTGGAGATATGCTTGCCATGTACGCCTCTGACGACCACACTAATTGGGACCAAGTGCTCCCTTTAGTCACGTACGCGTACAACTCTGCGCCGCAAACAACCACTGGCTTTTCTCCTTTCTTCCTCCTGTACGGACGTGAGCCATCATGCTCCATGGACACCATTCTCCCTTACAGGCCTAATGTTTCCGAAGCGACGCGTGTTTTCGAAGCAGCTGCTTATGCCGAAGAGTGTCGTCAACTCGCTCGCTCATTTACCGCACAAGACCAATGGCGCCAAAAAACTGACCACGATTCCTCTGCGTCTACTGCACACTATAACCCAGAAATGCTGGTTTGGCTCTGGGTCCCGTCTACCCCTCCCGGTCTTTCCCCGAAGCTTTCGATGAAATACCATGGCCCCTACCGTGTGGTGCGGCAAACATCTCCTGTCAACTATGAAGTTGAGCCCATTGATCCACCTTCGGACCAACGCTGCCGTGGGCGTGAAATAGTACACGTATCACGCCTCAAAACATGCTATGACCCCCTTGTCATGTCCTTTCCCTAGGTTGCCAGGTTGGCTCCTTTCTGCGCGGGGAGTAACTGTACCGAAGCATAGTGGCGCCAGCTCTGTGCCAGCGTGAAAGAAGACGTTGACGTCGGTGTGTGGCTCGTGCTTGCCGGGTTCCTGCCTGTACCAGCTTGTTGCGGCTAACGTTTCTGGAATAATAACCTGTGTTTTTACGCAACCATGCTCGTTGCAATATATATATATATATATATATATATATATATATTATATATATATATATATATCTATATATATATATATATATATATATCCTGATGAAGGCCAAAATTTAGGCCGAGACGTCGAAATAAAAAGTAAATAAACATCCCACGTCAGTAGAATTCTTTAAACGTTCGTAGGTTTTGAAGATATCATCGTAAGCGCATTGCGGGTCGGCGTGAAATGATGCACAGATTGTAGAGCGCAGCTTTCGGGGAATAACGAGCAGCCACTTCCTGTCGTCTGGTGAGTGATTGCGCCGGTACAAGAGGCCATCTCGAATGGGGAAGTGCGAAGCCTGGCGTCACATTTCTCGAGTGGTTGGAAGTGTCGGTACCATAGTAAAACGTCCAGGAGCGAAGTTATCCATGGATCGTTGCGCTGTGGAGAGCACATTGTGTCGATCTCAAGAGCTGACAGCGCGTGTTCTATACAAAATAAAAAGGCAGCCTCAATGGAGACTGGTGATCGCGACAGCACATCAGCATCGGCATGTTGGCGGCTGGAACGGTACACGACGCGGATATCATACTCTTGAAGTCGCAGAGCCCAACGAGCAAGGCGTCATGATGGATCCTTCAGCGACGACAACCAACATAAGGCATGATGGTCCGTAACTACAGCAAAGGTGCGGCCATATAAGCATGGGCGAAACTTCAAGATTGCCCAAAGTATGGCTAAGCACTCATTATCGGTAACACTGTAGTTTACCTCAGCCTTGATAAGCAATCTGCTGGCGTAGGCGATGACATACTCAGTGGATTCAGGCTTGTGTTGAGCGAGAACTGCACCGAGACCGACACCGCTGGCGTCTGTATGGATCTCAGTTGCAGCCGTGGGATCATAGTGGCGCAATATATGCGGTGATGTCAGAAGACCGCGAAGAGTGGTAAACGCGTGATCACACTCGGATAACCATGACGAGATGTTGTTGGCATTGCTTAAAAGTTGAGTCAAAGGGGCAATTATGGAGGCAAAGTTGCGTACAAACCGACGAAAGTAGGAGCACAATCCTACGAAGCTGCGTAACACTTTTACAGTCGTCGGTTTAGGGAATTCAGCGACAGCGCGTAGTTTAGCCGGGTCGGGAAGAACGCCATCCTTTGATATGACGTGACCGAAAATGGCGAGCTTCCGAGCAGCGAAGTGGCATTTCTCTAGATTCAGTTGGTGCTGTGCATTCTTAAGACACGTGAGGACATGTTTCAGGCGTACAAGATGTGTTGCAAAATTGGGCGCGAAGACGACGATATCATCGAGGTAGCAGAGGCGTATGTTCCATTTCAAACCCCGCAGAACCGAGTCTATCACGCGCTCGAATGTGGCCGGCGCATTGCAGAGGCCGAAGGGCATGATATTGAACTCATATAGCCCATCCGGTGTCACGAAAGCTGTTTTTGGACGATCGGCATCAGATAAGGGCACCTGCCAATACACCGATGGCAAATCTAACGATGAAAAAAACTCGGCACATTGTAAGCAACCAAGGGCGTCATCAATCCTGGGCAAAGGGTATGCGTCTTTGCGAGTGATCTTATTTAGGCACCTGTAATCAACGCAGAAGCTAATTGTACCATTCTTCTTCTTAACAAGAACGCCAGGTGATGCCGATGGACTTTGGGAAGGTCGGATAACGTCGTGCTTGAGGATATCGTCAACCTGTTTGGTGATAACCTGACGTTCCATGGCTAAAACGCGGTATGGTTGCTGTCATACTTGTGCGTTGGAACCTGTATCGATGCAGTTAAAACTGCGGCGGTTAGGTTCCCTCGTGTTCAGGAACTGGCCGATGACGCATGGGTGACAGGGAGTGACGACGGGGTGAAGGTGAGCGACCAGACATAGTACGCGGACGTTCGCGTGAAGATGAGCTTGACTGAGGATGCGAATTTTTCAGACGAGATGGAGGAAGGTCCATGAAGCTGCTCTGTGTCCGCGCGTCTGTGTATCCCGGTACGCGACGACGGCAGTATCGGGAGATATGGTCAGGACCGCCGCACTCAAAAAAGATGGGCCGGTTATCGCGCGTTCTTCAAGTATTGGTGACGAGGGGAGCAGCTTATGCGGCAGACACGTGAGTTGAGGCTCTAGTACCAATGGGAGGAACCCAGGCGGTGGACGGCTGAGTCGGGGCTGAGGTATACGGCAGTCCCTGCAACGGCGGGGGTGGTGTAGCTGCTGTCGCTTTAGTGCCTCAGCGTAAGTAAGAGGTGCGGTGACGGGGGGCTGTTGCAAGGGCACCGGCATAGCCTCGGAAATCTGCTCCTGGACCACATGTCGGAGCATGGGAGGCAATGGTGGTGGGTGTCACAGTGGATGTTGCTGCGAGAGCTCCTGGCGTTGAGCAAACGGCAGTAGAGAAAGCTGCTGAGCCACTTCCTCTTGCACGAAGTCTTTCATTTGTGTGAGAAAGTTTGTCTGGTCAGTCATGGCGTCCAGTGTGGTCACTGATTGGATTGTCTGGAATGAGCGTCACGTCTGAGCACGTTGCCTCCGCAATTCATTATAGCTTTGACACAAAGTCAATACTTCGGCCACAGTGCTAAGAGACTTTCCGAGAAGCATCTGGAAAACGTCATTGTCGACGCCCTTCATAATGTGCTGTATTCTCGCACTCTCTCTCATGGA
>NW_023608215.1:0-32448 GCF_013339725.1 Rhipicephalus microplus | reverse complement strand
ATACGGCAGTCCCTGCAACGGCGGGGGTGGTGTAGCTGCTGTCGCTTTAGTGCCTCAGCGTAAGTAAGAGGTGCGGTGACGGGGGGCTGTTGCAAGGGCCCGGCATAGCCTCGGAAATCTGCTCCTGGACCACATGTCGGAGCATGGGAGGCAATGGTGGTGGGTGTCACAGTGGATGTTGCTGCGAGAGCTCCTGGCGTTGAGCAAACGGCAGTAGAGAAGCTGCTGAGCCACTTCCTCTTGCACGAAGTCTTTCATTTGTGTGAGAAAGTTTGTCTGGTCAGTCATGGCGTCCAGTGTGGTCACTGATTGGATTGTCTGGAATGAGCGTCACGTCTGAGCACGTTGCCTCCGCAATTCATTATAGCTTTGACACAAAGTCAATACTTCGGCCACAGTGCTAAGAGACTTTCCGAGAAGCATCTGGAAAACGTCATTGTCGACGCCCTTCATAATGTGCTGTATTCTCGCACTCTCTCTCATGGAAGTATCGACGCGCCAAACGCCCCGACGTTCTTAAAAAAAGCATAAGAGTTAGCCACTGGAGCTATAAAGAAATAAACAGCCCCGATCAAAGGATGTGCCTTCATTGCGAATTTTCTAAATTCTGTCAACACAAACGGCGTATACAGTTTTGCTAAGTAAGTGCTCAATAGATGGAAACGTATGTCCCTCAGGGCGCAATCTGTTGGTGCAACGCAGACGAATACGAAAGAGTTGGCCTTCATGTCAACAGAAATATTCTTCAGCATTTTTTGGTTGTCATTTCTCCTGCTGCTACCACAAGCTGGTTGTTCTGTGAACCCGCGTGAAATTCACGCTAGCTTGTCGAAAATATGTCAGTCATGTTGGGAAACAAGACAATCTTAAAACGTTTGAACAGCGCGAGATTCTTGACGCGACATTTGATGATTAATTTCTTGCTCTTTTCAGTGTTGCATATTTGATTACTTCAGCAGTGCTAGGTAATCATCTGCTGTTGGCGTCAAAGTGAAAAGTATACAATTGTTTCATCATCCCGTTCTCACATATGGGGCTGAAACATGAAGGATAGCAGTGCAACTATGTATAGAGAGAGTTAAGGTCCAGGTAGCGTGGAGAACATAAATTGATATGGCTAGCAATAAGAAAACGAATGACTGCAGAATGGGTGAGGGAACAAACTGGGCTTGCAGATATTCTAGTTGACATCAAGCGAAAGAGATGGACCTGCGTTGGCCACGTAATGCGTATACCAGACTATAGTACAGTTGGACAGTAAGAACAACAGCATTGTTATCAAGGAACGGGAAGAACGGTCAAAGAAGGCAGTGTAGCAAAACGGAGGGACGAAATTAAGACGTTTGCAGGCAGAAACTGAAATAAGCTCGTACTAGGTTACGGCACACAAGACATCATTGTGAGTGTAATTCTTTTGCAGTAGACTAGAATAGGTTGAAGATGGTGATGATGATGATGCTTGAACATTGCATGATGCGATGTGATATTTATTGGCATGACTGTGTTTTTATGTCACAGTGATATTAACAGCTGATTCTGCAGAATATTTGACCGACCTATAGTGGTTTCGCGAATGCGTCAGATCTGGGTAGAAAGGGGCTTATTTCCAATAAAGATTTCCTGTATTTTACATGTTGCTTTCGTTGCACTCCTATAATTTTCTTGTGTAAAATAGGTATCCAGCCATGCCCAATGCCAACGAGTTGGCCCATGGCCGGTCACGCGAACTAATGGACCGTGCCGGACCTGCGCCAATCCGGGACGATAGAGAGATGCGGCAGCGAGATGCACTCCTTACCTTCAGTGACATTTGCAAACACTACCGACTCAGCAGGTGTAATTTTCCACCGTCACATCCGGCACTGACGAGGCCATTGTTCATCACGCCCAGAATGCTGAAAACAGAGTCGTACCCCTCTCTGCTGATATTAGCAAACTTATGGAGAAAATTAAGCCAAACTGCTTTAACTGCATCGAACACAACCTCTGACAATGTTCGGCACTGCATGACGCTTCACTCAACTCTTCTGAGGCCCGGCAATCGGCGTTAACCAGCTTGACAGCAATGGCCAACTTCGGGCGCCCCATGACTTGGCGGTGGGGCTCGGTTTGCCCGTCCCCACGTGGGTGCGGTCTGCAACCAAGCCTCCCCATTAAGAGGAATCAGCCCCCCCAGGACTTCAATAAATTTCTTTCATAAACTGGCTGTTATCTGCCTTTCAATATTAAAAAAAAATAGGTTGGTGGAAACAACACTTTGTTATTTTGTTAATACTATATCTTCTGCGGTAGTTTCAACTACCTGGGCAACTAAGACTTATAAGGAGGCTCATGTAACCACTGCATCTCCAAGAGTAGTAGCGACCAAGAAATAAAAATGCACAGTTCAGGTATCCAAAACCTGACACTCAATATGCCATTTTCTCATCATGACAGCCGTGGCTCACTACTATAGACTAGCCTGAGCGCTATCAATCAGAAATACCTTAAGTACAAGCCTATGGGAACACTGGATAGTAAAAGCAATGTACTAAGAACAAACTCGTTTTTTTATTTCGTTGCAGCCTGTTCAATATCAGAAGCGGACAGAATGCTCCGCAGGCAAACTAAGACAGCAAACAATTCTCCGTAATGCAAATAACATTACCAGTAAAGCTTTTCCAAACTGGCCTCCCTAATTCAACACATCAGGTATGCGCGTCAGCAGTTCTGACGCTTGGTTTTTTAAATAACGCTTGACGTACGTGCTAGACAGAATTCGTAAAAGTCTCAGCATCCAGCTGACGTTATCGACAAGCGCTCTATCACTCACAAACCGTTGCCATACAAACTGCGGGCTGAGCTCTCCACGTGGTTTGAAACAATTTCAAAGAATACATTTTGTGTCAGCGCTCTAGAATGTTTCAAGCGCACTGTTTTAACTTTAGTACATGCACTCTAGGTTTTCAATTTTTGATGCTGTGCAAAAAATGAAGCCTGTGTATTCTAAGCTGAAAGGCCCCTCTTCTAATCAATGTATATAGTGGATATTCTGTTTATATATGAAAATGAATATATTTAATTCACTTTTCGTTGCCTTGGGTGCACGGTCAACCGAACACAAGTTAGAAGGGTAAACATTGGGCAAGGCACCGAGGAACGAAGGCCGCGTTTTATTCTTCACGCTTTCCTTTTTTTTTTGCACCCCGTTGTGTGGCAGGAACTGTTATGCTTAACCTACGCTTCGCCCGTTCTTTTTACATCTTCGCGTTCTTCTTATCACAGCATTTCTGTTTGCTTGTGTGCAAAAGGGCTGTAAATTTTAGCCAAACACCGAGTTCACGATGGTGTGTGTCCAGAGGAAGCATGGGATTATGTACCTGCTGAGACAGCAACCCGTCAGGTGGTGGCGGAGAATAATTACGGGCTTGTCTAAGTGCAAACTAATTAAAATAATTAAAAATATAAGTGATAATAGCGTAATATTTCTTTTTTATGGGAGCTGATGAAAGTAACAGCAATAAAAGAGACCCTGCTGCGTTTCCTCGATGCAGTTCTTGCCTCTGGGCTGAACATATATACGAATACACACTGTCAGGTTCCTCGAAATTTTTCGCTCGAAAGACAATTGCAAATGATGCCAGTTGATCGAGCGAGACAAAAAACTGCTGCTGGGTATGTAGGTGTTAGGGGAAGAATCCATTACTTTTTCAAACTTCTTTTTTGTTACGTTTGATTTCTAGCAGAAATAAGACACTCACTTTCTCAATTTCTTCAGTGCAGATATTTTTGAGAATGCAACAGAAACAATTTAGGGGCACGAAGTGTTTTTAGAAAAAACACTAATATTGTTGCTTACACATTGCGTACTTTATTGAATAAAAAAATCCTAATAGTTACAATGATAATGGTGACAAAAAAATAAGATCACAATGTTTCAGGCATACCTTCTGTAAACAACCAGCGCAAGTAGCCACCTAGACATTGTTAAGGTGTTACTTCATCATGTGCAGTCTAGCAGTCTTGTTGTCTATTTTCTATTTAATAATATTTGCCGTTTTTTTACACAAGTGTCTATGTCAGTAAGGTAATCTTACCTGTGCTTGTCCATGAGGGGCGGGCCTATCAGAAAAACAGTCATAAGCGCCATGTTCACCCACATTGTGAAAATGAGGCAACTTCTGAAACATTTTCGTTTTATACTTCTTCGCGACTACTTAGAGTAGGTTATTGTGCGGTACTATTAACGCTATTATGGTAAGGGACAAAATGAAAACTACGCTAGTTATGGAAGTGGTTACAGTTATGGAAGTGGTATGGAAGTGACTACAGAAGGTGATCAGCTGGCGTTGTGCAAATGCGAGCATTTAGACGCTCTGAAACACTGGTTGCAAACAAAAAAACAAACTGAACTCAGCCAAAAAAAAACAGTTTTTTTTGTGCATTTACTGTCCACAGACAGCGAAACGACTTTTAGTTTTGAAAAATTTTCAAAACCTGCAGCCAAAAAAAAACATTTCTAGATTAAGGACCAAAACAAATAAACAGTTCTACAAAAAAAGAAACATGAAAATGAATAAGCGTATTCTGAAACCAGACAGGCACCTTGGTTGTCTGCAGAAGCTACAGAATGAGGCGAATATAGTCAGAAATAGTTTAATAATATACTTCTGAGAAAAAATAACATCTACGTTTTTCTGTGCTTAAAAAAAAAGTGAAAGAGGTAGTCAGGAACTTCGAGCGTGAAAAAGGCGCATCAAAACAAGCAATGGAGTGAAAGGAAACGGCGCAGCTGATGGGAGAGGGGTGTAGGGTGCAAGATAGGAGGCGTTATGCTACAGGAGATTCTTTCTCCGGTTCGCAGGATGGAAATCGGTCTTTTCGTCTTTGCTCCAATGTCGATCAGTATAGTGTGCAAGTGTGGCAAATAAAAACACAATCCCGCGTTGTGGAGGGTACGCGTAGTAAGAATAGGTCCCCGAAACTCCCTGAGTAAAATAAATGTTAAGATAGGAAAAACAACAATAAAGCATAACGAGCACTAAATCGGAGGGGGAGAAGTACCAGAATTGTGCTATTGAGCAGACACGAGACAGGTCTTCAGGGAGGCCCATCTATCGTAGCAACGCGGGGACGTCGGTCGTGGTCGCTAGAAAAAGGCCTTCGCCGCTGCTTTGCAATGCAGAACGCCTTTAGACTGGACCGCCTGCATGCATTTCCCGTCGCCAGCCTCCCATTGTTTCATGGAGATCGATGAAGACGTGAAATGGAAATTCCTAAATAATAAAAAATACACATAAAAGAAGAGAAATTAACAGAGAAAGCTATATTGCCTAGTTTGCGCAACAGATGTGGTTGGACGGAAATACAAACAGGAGAAAGCAAAGCGATGCATCGACAGGAAGAGAAGTCTGACAAAAATCGTGTCCGGTGGGCAAACGACGCAGCGGCCCTGGCGGCTCCGGTGGATTTCTTAAGAACGGTGGTGTAGAGAGAACCAATATTCCCGGGTGTGTGTACGAAAAGGAGGGTGAATGGGTGGACTAGCAGTTTCCAACCAACAAGGTCACTTCAACTCCGGGAT
Organism: Rhipicephalus microplus; assembly: GCF_013339725.1. Taxonomy (NCBI): domain Eukaryota; kingdom Metazoa; phylum Arthropoda; class Arachnida; order Ixodida; family Ixodidae; genus Rhipicephalus; species Rhipicephalus microplus. Next base: position 26,885 of record NW_023608215.1, on the reverse strand, counting down.
TGGGGGGGGAAGAAAATCGTGTCTGTCTCCGAAATTACGTCCCGTCGCCGAGCCAGCAGTTTAAATTAGGAAGTGTGGCTACGCCTGATTTGACTGAGTATTCAGAATGAAATTGAAATTTTGAAATGTGGGTGCAGAAATCATCTTGTCTTCTATAACTAGGGGTAATCAGAAAGTTTACCAAACTATATCGGACAATCTATATGGTTCTACTTTGGAACGATTTCATTTTTTGGGTTAGTTTGCCAGATGATAAGTTCAAACAATCTTAGTCGAAATAAAGATGTTAACAAACGAACAAACAGAAGAGTAGTCGTTCACTTATTGTTGTTCCCAAATGTGACCAAGATGAAAAAAAAATCGGTGTGCGACGTCAACCGTAAAACAACAATCGGCGAGAATACCATGGAAGCATTGCAGCTGTACCAAAAGAGATATTATTTCTCCAAAAACATTACCGTTATCAGCAGATACTATAAAAGAGTGCATATACAGAACACAAGCCCAACTAGTGCTTTCAGAAACAAAAACAATGCAAGTAACAGTGCCCAAAAGTTTCAGTGTGCAACTGGTTCCGATGAACTGACATATTCAACACGGCAGGCGTATGCTCAATGGAGTGTGCCTACAAAAAAAAGAATACCGATGTCATCAGGAACTACTACTAGCCATGTCAGCGTCGGCTAAGATTTTCGGACATTCCGCAAAAGGGTGTGACGTGTGCATCGCTACATGAATAGGGGATTTTACTTCACTGACAGCGCCGTGAATAAAATAAATAGAGGAAGGGAAGGCTGTGTTCACTTATGTCGAGGAAGGAAGGTGTCTAAAAAAATGTGCTTAATTTATATTTTTTTTCTGTTCGGTGTTTTTCTCGTGCTTGTAAAAAGCCTGGAAGCTGGTAAGTCCATTATGAAATGCTGGCTGACTACAGCAGTTATGTGAGTGGAAATTATAAGGCAGAGTTTTATGTAATATTTTAATTGCTTTTTAGCGCCTTATGATAATTTCATTCTCAGAAATCTACGTAGACTTTTCACAACTTCTAACGCTAGTGTCGGACAAACTGCAGTCACATGGTCACCGTTGATTATTGAATGACGTTCTCAAGATTAATTCATTAGTACAGTAAACCACTTGCGGGGTACGGGCGCATGTGCTTTGTTTGCTAGGTTCCTCGGCTTTCGAGAATTTGAATACGTTTTATGCTGTGCTACTCTATAAATCTAACGTGTATGAACTGCCAGAGAGAGGATTCATTTAGGATTGATATAATTTAGAACCACAGGAAATGCAGTAATCCTAGAAGCAACTAGCAACATACGAACGCCCTTGCGAAGTTCAGGAAATGACGCTGTTGGAACAATCAATTTTTGCACTAGAAGAATTTCGACATCTTCAGCTAGCACAAAATATATCTCAAAAAGAGAATGAAAATAAAGACACAAAGAGAGAGAGAGAGAGAGAGATCAAGAGCAAAGCCGGGAGGTTAATCTGACACATATCACCCGGTTTGCTACCCTGTAATGGGATGGGGAATCAGAAATTTTAAAGAGTGTGAATAGACATGACCACACACCTACATAGCAGAACATAATAAAAAAAAATCACCTGTCTTTTTATCAATCAGCTGCATCGTCAGAAATGGAAATACACAGGCGTAATGCATTACAAATTACACCATGCTGGCAACGAACAGATGCAACCAGCTTATATAGACAAGAAAGCAGGATAGAAATCCAGCGAGTGAACGGCAGTGTTAACCAGGCTATTATGAATATTCCTTACAAAAAAGCACCTAGCCTAATTCTATCCCTCCATGCGCGCAATAACTTCGGGTGCCCTTTTGCTACTGGATAGCACAGGGCAAACATCTATTACATGTGAACTTTTTGAAGTAATTTCGATGATGATAAGCTTGTTATGTGAGCTTGATTATAAATATGCTGCCGCATAAGGTGCCAAAAACAGGCATTATATATAGATGATTTCTCTAATGTATTCGATATATGACTGGAATTCAGTAAACTACCTATCAAGAGAGCCTGTGGTGCGTTAATGGACTTATTGAGACTTTAACAACGACCGTGTTTATGAAGGTGCTTCGACTGCGTGACAAATCTACCGGATGAATAGCACATGACTAAATTAGTAAGGAATATAAAACTTTGTATGGCAGGTTTTAAGTAAGTATACGTTAAATTATTATTTTACCCAAAGTCGAGCAGCTATTACGTGGACATCGCTGGACTGTTGGATTTAAATTAAACAGTTTTATTGGTGAGATATCCATCTGCTTTGTTCTTTTCCTTATTTATGCACGATGCTTTGACATTTGTCTTGTTCTTGTACGCGGTATGTGTTATGATGGCAAAGAAGGTATGGTAGACCTGCTGCTATTTCGTTATTTAGTCTTTTTTGATTATTAATTGAGTGATGATCAGTTGTTCTTGATATAGGAAGCTTTGATGTGGCCTACTTACTCAATTTTACACCTAACTGTGAACACATTAAAAAAGAGGGTTAAATGCTATTGCATTCAAGCAGTTTGACAGTGAGTTTTCGTGATTTAGACTAATGCGCCAATGCGCTGTACTTTTTATTGTTTCCCATATACAATGACTGCGACAATTGTCAATTGACGGAACGCCTGAAACCTCTAATATGTTCCGGCGGCCAACCCTTTGATTCAGCGGGGATCCATCACAGTCGCCTCTTTTTAGCTTGAGCGCAACTGAGTTGTTCCCTCAGTTAAAGCATGTGTTCTCTTTAGAACTACAAAGAATACGTGCGTGACCTCTTCTCTAAGCAACCACTTTGGAAGGGAGATTGCTGTCAAGCACAAATGACGCACGCGAAAAAGAATACATTCAGTTCTTTATGCCATCCTGATCTCGAGGGATCTAAAGAAATAGCGAACAAGATTTCTCGAAGCTTTCATGCCTGTCTCTTCTGTATTTTCTTTGTGTGCCTCCCGACGCCATCAGTGATAATAGACAGTCAGTGGAGCTCTTTGTGAAGGCATGCCGCGAGCATTACCATTCCGGCGGTGCAACTAAATTGAGCCAAGTATAAAGGAAAGTAGTGAGAGAGAGAACTAGCATTTAAACGATATAAACGTTGGTTTAAAAGAAACAAAATGCAGCAACAAAAGGGGATAGGAAGAGAGAGAGAGAGAAAAAATAAAAGGGTATCGTTGTTGTTCGTTGGCTGTAGGGAGTCACTTCTTTATTGGGCAAGTGATCGCATAGTCCGAATGCAACTATAGGATCATGGAGGTTCTCTAATCTTTCTGACACCAAGGTATCGTGTTGACATTACTGCGGCCGTTTTCCTCGATACGAAGGTGTGGCCAGGCTCTGGGCTGCCGTGAGCCTCTCACGCAAACGAAGTGGACGAGATCGGAATACGATGAGCTCCTCGGATTGTGGCTCTGTGGGATTTGCGGGAGGAAGAGCGGACAGTGGCTGACTCTCCCGGTCATTTCTCTTCTCACTGCGGCTATCCCCGTCGACAGCGAAAAATGCCGTAGGCCTCATTTTGCAACAATCCGATCGAACTCGATCGCCACAGTTACTCTCTTTCCTTACTTTGTTAAGGCGGCTTCGTGTTGGCGCTCTTGGCCGTTTTGCACGCTCGGTTGGCGCGCTTATCGCATAGCTGTCTGTTACGTCTTATAGGAGCGTGGCGTCGGGAGTTGCGACTTGAGTATTTTCGGTGTTCCTGATACAGGGACCATATATGAGGGAAGTTAACAGAGCGAATAGGGCGACAGACGAAAAAAAAACTCGCTATCGGCGGGCGAAGCCAAGGGACCACGCAGGATTTAATGAAATGAATCTCGGTATTTGTTGTAGGCGAGACACCGCTGCTATTCCGAGTAGACGCAGAAGTGTTACTTTTGTTATAGTCATCTCCTTTCGATTATTTTTATTTTAGCTGGTTAATATTAGTGCGTCTAACAACAGCAACAAAAAAGAACAAAAAATTCTTGATGCTAAGCAAGTTTTATCAGTTCTTGGGTGGTTGTTCACACGTCGTGTGGCAATGCATGGGGGATATATCATACCTAATTGTAAGGATAGGCAATAAGTTATCGCTAGCAGTGAACGGCTTGGGAATATAACTAGTACTTCGTAGTAGGGAAACAAATGGCTTAACAAACTCTGCACTGGAAAATTCGGCAGGTGCCACGTGTCATTAAAGTTGATCTTAAGCGAAGCATTCGGAGGTAAGGCGACTGTGGTGAAACTTTTTCAATTGAAAGAGACATTATGAAATGACGTTAAAGACATTACAAGCATATTACAGACATATTACAGACATTACAGACATATGTTGAAAAGACTCGTATGTTTTAGGTAACGAGTTCTTTCAAGTTGGGTAAGGACGCCAACAGCAACATGGGTGTTACCAACACCACGGGCCATAGGGTGCTATGTAGAGCTCGTACTTGCGAGGTTGGTAGTTTAGACTTGTGCTACGTGTAGACCAACTTCAGTTGACGTAAACTCGACGTGACACCTGTATCATTGGAGGCCACATGTAATCTTTATATAATTACTTAGCCGGCAGAACAACCACATTTGACGTTTCACCAACGTTCCACCTGGGTAGGGTCTCTTTCCAAGGCAGTTTCGAGACCTGATGTGGCTCTTTGAATACTTGATTGCCACGGCTTCGGTTTGATTGTTTTTGGATACAAATATTCATTCTTTGCATTCGTCCGGTCATAGCTGCTGATGTCTATGTTTATGAACGCCCTCGCAGTTCAATTACCAATGTCTGTTCTTGCCGTTCCTGTGTAGATATCAACTGCCAATCACCTGAGGCGATAAACTCGCATAGCGTGGCCCGTGGTATAGGGTATGTGCCACACGTGCCTAGAGAAAGTGATTTGATGACGCACGCGGGGGGATTTTCACGTTATTCATATCATGAATAGCAAGATATATTTGACAAATATAAGAAAGGAAATGACAGAGACTTCAAGAATTACAGGCCGATCAGGTTGCTCTCCGTCGTATACAAGGTATATACAAAAGTAATTACTAACAGAATTAAGATAACATTAGAACTGAATCAACCAAAGAAACAAGCAGGATATCGGACAGGCTACTCAATAATCGACCACATTCATATTATCAATTAGGCAATAGAGAAATGCTCAGAATATAGCCAACCATTATACACAGCCTTCGTAAATTACGAGAAGGCGTTTGATTCAGTAGAAATATCAGCAGTCATGCAGACACTGCGGAATCAGGACGTCGACGAAGCATACATAAACATGCTGGAAGGAACCTAAAAGGGGTCAATTGCTACCATAGTGCTTCATAAAAAACAGAATATCATTCAAGAAGGGTGTAAGGCATGGGGATGCAATCTCCCCAATGCTATTAAACGCGTTTTTACAGGAGGTTTTCAGAGGCCTAGAATGGGAACAGTTAAAAATAAGAGTTAATGGAGAGTACCTTAATATTCTGCGCTTCGGCCATGACATTGCATTGCTGGGTAACTCATAGGACAAATTGCAACTCATGATTACGTTGTTAGACAAAGAGAGCAGAAAGGTAGGTTTAAAATTATTCTGCAGAAAACGAAAGTAACGTACAACAACCTCTGAAGAAAACAGCGCTTCGAGATAGGTAATAGTGCTCTTCAAGTTGTAAGAGACTATGTGTACTTCGGACAGGTAATAACCGCGGAGCCGAAGCACGAAATTAAAGTAGCTAGAAGAATAAGAATGGGGTGGAACACATTCGGCAAGCACTCTCAAATCATGACAGGTAGATTGCCGCTATCACCCCAAGAGGAAAGTATATATCAGCTGGATCTTGCCGGTACTTAACTACGAAGAAGAAGCCTGGAGACTTACAAAGCGGGTTTAGGTTGAATTGAGGAAGACGCAGCGTGCAATGGAATAGAAAATGGTAGGTGCAACCTTGAGAGACAGGAAGAGAGCAGAGTGGATGAGGAAACAAACCGGGGTTAAGGATATCATCGTTGAAATTAAGAAGAGGAATTGAATGTGGGCCGGGCATGTAGTTCGTAGACAGCATAACCACTGGCCATTAAGGGTAACTAACTGGGTTCTCAGAGAAGGAATGCGGGTTAGGGGGAGAAAGAAGGCTAGGTGGGCCAATGAGATTAAGAAGTATGTGGGTGTAAAATGGCAGCAGCAAGCACAGGACTGAGTTGACTGGCGGAACACGGGAGAGGCCTTTGTCTGGTAGTGGACGTAATCAGGATGATGATGATCACGATGATGATGATGATGATGGTGATGATGATAATTTGAAAAACTCTCATACCCTCTCATACTAATTTTGTTCCACTCCCAATTTAAGGAGGCGATTACGAGTTCACGCAGACGTAGGTGGCAAACCCGTATCAGGAATTCTTTTCGGAGGGGGGGCACTGGTTGAAAGCCTTGATAAACAACTATTTTTATGATTTCGTTCTTTGCTGAAACACCCCCTGAATCAAAATTTCGAGGGGGGGTGCTAGGGAGCCCCCCTGGCTACGGGTCTAGCTGGCGGCTATACAGACAGACAGACAGACAGACAGACAGACAGACAGACAGACAGACAGACAGACAGACAGACAGACAGACAGACAGACAGACAGACAGATAGACAGACAGACAGACAGACAGACAGACAGACAGACAGACAGACAGACAGACAGACAGACAGACAGATGGATAGACAGACAGGCCGATCGGTGCGACAGACAGACAGACAGACAGACAGACAGACAGACAGATAGATAGATAGATAGATAAAGACTTCCTCGGTCTTATTACGTGGTACCACTACAATATGGTCTTGCAATACTGTTACCGCTTCTATATGAGTACTTAATAGCGTGTGCGTAATTGTGCACCAACACGTGAATGAAGAATCAGTCATATTCGCAGATGCGTCGCAATCAGGAGATGTAGCTGGTTAGGATGTGTATTTTACGGCGTGCTAGCGTGCCCAGTATAACCCAGGTTTTCGCAGCTTGAACGCAAGCGCACTGGCTTAATACTGCATGAACGATACACTAACCACAGGATAGTAAACGCATAACTTCAAGCTTTGCTGAAACACCCCCTGAATCAAAATTTCGAGGGGGGGTGCTAGGGAGCCCCCCTGGCTACGGGTCTAGCTGGCGGCTATACAGACAGACAGACAGACAGACAGACAGACAGACAGACAGACAGACAGACAGACAGACAGACAGACAGACAGACAGATAGATAGATAGATAAAGACTTCCTCGGTCTTATTACGTGGTACCACTACAATATGGTCTTGCAATACTGTTACCGCTTCTATATGAGTACTTAATAGCGTGTGCGTAATTGTGCACCAACACGTGAATGAAGAATCAGTCATATTCGCAGATGCGTCGCAATCAGGAGATGTAGCTGGTTAGGATGTGTATTTTACGGCGTGCTAGCGTGCCCAGTATAACCCAGGTTTTCGCAGCTTGAACGCAAGCGCACTGGCTTAATACTGCATGAACGATACACTAACCACAAGATAGTAAACGCATAACTTCAAGCTCAAAGAGCACGTGAAATGAACTATACGAGATCTACCAACAACGTAAATAGTAACATGAACGAATTTGGTGAGGAATTGTAGCTTTTCTGTCTCTCAGATCCATAAAGAGTCTTTATGGATCTTTTTCAGATTCATAAAGATTCATAATGTCGGGCTGCGAACGTTGTTGCCATGGCAATCTCATTATGTTTAACATGCCCGGCTGCGCTCTATTCAACGTGACAGAAGCATGCCTAGTGCCACATTTTTCGGTACAAGGATTGATTCTTCTCCAGGCTTACTTAAGACGCAAGATGGGAAAGAGAGTAGGAGGATTGCAGAGGCGTACGATGACCAGTTCAGTCGGTGAAATCTGTACGAAGCGCTTCAAGAATATACAGCCAAGATGAAGGCAATAAATGATGCGTGTAGTGAATAGATGCCTGCCTCTTAATATAACAACCTAATGAAGCGAGGGATATAAGTAGATCAACTGAATTGATGCGGCAGTGTGATCACTTGAGCGTGTCTGATAATATAACTGCTCTTTTGGTACAACAAGACGTACATTTTGAAGAGTGTCTTTCGTAGCAACGGTGACATGTACTATATAAAAGGAAAAGTAAGCAAATAGAACACATGCGGGACTCTTTTGCGCAGTCATTCGTGTTTACGGAACTTCACGAGCTTTTTCGGTGCTTTGATTTCGTCGTGTGTGAAACTTGACAGTTTTTGAACTGTTTTTTTTTTCTAGTTGTCCGAGTGTGCCCTGTGGATTGTATATGTATTCGGACTTTTTGGCACTTCGAGGTTGTGTGTACCACGGAAAGTGGAGCATTCGGTACTACTAAAGGCATCAGCATCATCATCAGAATAGGCAAGAAAAGTGGACGAAAAGATAACTTGCCACCGACAAGATCCGATCCTGTGACCTTCTAAAAACGCGTCCGATGCTGTACCAAAAAGCTACTTTCCTTTTTCCACATTTACATTTCAGTAATAATATCACCTATACTTCTTTTGAATCACTGTTTATCTGCAATCATTAACATTAAGTCAAACATAGAAGAGAGAGAGAGAAAGAATGCAGGAAAGGTAGGGAGGTTAACTAGACTATGCGTCCAGTTTGCTACCCTACACATGGGGAGGGGGAGGGGGGAGTAAAAGAGAGAGAGAAGGATAGACACATGTCACATCACACACACAGTGCCGAGTTTCACAGGCGGTCCCTCAATGAAGTTGCTGACAAGTATCTCAAGAGGGCTCGTGTGGATTTCTGTGCTGATGTGCTGCGCGACCAGGCTCCTAAGATCTTTGCTTCATTAAATGGCCGGTCATCGAGTCTATTCAAGGCACACTTGAGAGTCCGGCGATCTTCATCAAATTGGGCACAGTGGCACAAGAGATGTTCAATAGTCTCTATACAGTTGCAGCTTTCACACATGGATGAATCCGCCATGCCAATGCGATGGCTGAATGACTTAGTACACGCTACCCCAGTCCACAGCCGGCACAGCGTTGTAGCGTCACGTCGAGAAATCTTGGATGGCAGTTGTTTCTGACGTAATGACTTAAGATTCTTAGTGCGATGATTGGAGTTAAGTGGAGAATTCCAGTGCGCAAGCGTTGCATTATGCGCGATGTGACGAAGTTCTCTAGCTGCGTCTACTCTTGACAGGGGTATTAACAGTGTGGACGCTCCATCGTGGGCACATCGGGCGGCGTCGTCAGCGAGGTGGTTACCACTGATGCCAACGTGGCCCGGCAACCATTGTAAAACAATGTCGTGTCCTTAATCAGCAGCGCGATCACAAATTTCATTATACATAGAAAGTTGCACAAAAATGTACGCGTATTTCCTTCAAAACCTACCAGGTAGTTCATTGCGCTGCGCATGTGCAGGGCATGAATCAATTAAGTGGTTCAGATGCTCCAGAAAAACAAAAACTAATATAGATACTCGTTCTAGTTATTCTGAAGCGCGTTTTTGAAGTACAATGCAGCATTCTCGGTCTTCTTATCTCATCAAGTAGTTTGCCTGGGATAAAAAGGGTGCGCCTGCGGGCTAGCATTTTGTCGCTTTGAATATGCGATAATTTTTGTCTATGGCGCCTTTATTTTATTTGATTCTTATTATTTTGTCAATGTTATCTGCAGTTTGGTTGAGATAGTCAGGTTGAGATATTCATGTTCTGTTGTTGTGTATGAAAGTGGTTTCTTTTAACTAGGTTTATTTTTGTTTCAATTTTCGCGAAAACTCACTGCATTGCCCAATTGACAGACAAATAAATAAATAAATAAATAAACAAATAAACATAAAAGCGTGTAGAAGTGCCAATAAACTCAGAAGAAAGTCGGCGCTCGTCCGGCTTTTACGTGTCTCTTTCTTCCTCTAAGTCAACTGCATTTGTACGTGCATGTACAAACTCTGCTAAATGATGAGATTATTAATAATTTAAAGCTATTTGGAAACCATAAAGTGGACCGAAAAGCAGCTGATAGAAAAGTGAGCCACGAAGACAACTAGCGTAGCATTTGCATGGTAAGCCACTGCCAAAGAGAGAGGGCCGATGGTCCACAGTAGAGGCCCAGTGTTTCAAGAAACAGAGTCGGCCTCCCCACCGATAAGGTAAGAACTAAAGCTCTGGACAAAAGACAAAAAATGCATGCGGATTCTTTGTCGCCGTCGTTGGCGAAGGAAGGCGAGCCGTCCTTTTCGTGTCTCACGCGTGTGTCCGTTGCGGTTGATGTGACCGTAAGAGCAGTGGAGTAAGAAGCGAATTCACGGAGCACGCGTATCCTACTCCTGCCGCTGCAGCTCCTCCTACACAACTTGCGCAAGAGATTCGCTTCTTCCCGGCTCTCTAACTTCCTCCTTTCTATATGCCAATGTCTGGCATCATGGCATCGATGCTGCATCGTCAGTTCGCTACGCTGACGATGTCTTATTTATTTTGAGGAACGATTTCTTTTTTTCGAATGTTCTTTTGTCTTAGATTTCTAAGCGCTCCACGAGCACGCAACAAGGAGGAAAAATGACTACGCGCTAAGCTTGGGTGTGCATCTGTATCGAGGAGCTGTATCGCTCAAAACGACCGAGCGCGTGCGTGGGGTTCTTCGAAAAGCGGAACACTACGAAGCATGCTCACGGTAGAAGCTGCCGCTGGGGAGAAGACCTCGGCTCCAGTTTCAAGTCGGGAGCGCAAAGCGATGTCGCTGGTAGACGATAAGAAGAATTTCGAGCAGGCGACGCGAAGAGTTTACACAAAACAAAGTACACGTCGAGTGCATTTGCATGTTAATCCATTGCTGTTGGTACCTATATACGTTTTTTTCGTGTGGTGCGCAGCGTTCGTTGTCTGCCCCATTCATGTAACTGCCGAAGCGCGAGAAAGACCCTCGCTGCTGTTACCTGCAAAACGAGAAATTGCTGCGTGAGCAACCTTACTTTTCCAGTGCCGAATGTTGGGCCGCTAAATTAAGACATGTATACGCAAAGAAAGATGATGTTCAATTGTGCATTTGTAAACTTGCTTTGAAGTCCCAGAAAGTGCCGAAAGTATTCAGTTGAATTGGCAATAAAATTACAATTTATTTGTTTTCTTTTGCAACATGTCAAACCTTTCTAGTAACGTAGGGAAAGGAATAAACGTGCTCGCACACTTCTGGAAAGCGAGAATTTGGATGGTCGATTAAAAAATAAAGCGTTTGTGGACGCTAGGCATAGCTGGTACAATGCTTGAACAAGCTCACAGAACACCGAATAATAGTCGTTCCCACTACGGTGTCGAGTGACTCTGCCCAAAACATTATTGTCTTGGGAGTATACAGCTCAATACGCCTTTCATAAGCTATGGCAAGCTACGTTTAAAATTTATTTTCTTTTTCGGGACGTGACTGGAGTGATGAAGACATAACTGCGATAATTTTTGAGCTGACAGGCTGGAAAAATTTTCCAATTTAAAGAGCACCGAATTAGAACGTTAAAGTAGAGCCATCAACAACAAATCCGCTAGAACAATGCTACTTCTGATCACAAAGACTGATGTTTGCACGTAGCCATGAATGCACTGGTAGCGATGATCAACGAGGTTAAAAATGATGACGATCAAGTTGAAGCGAGAGAAAGAGAGAGAAAAAATTGGCCCAGTATCTGCATGTAATCTGCAAATGTCGTCGAAAGACGATAGTGTTGCGTGTGGAGAGAGTGAACAAAACAGTTATTTGGTGTTCTGCGCAAGAAAACCGGTGAATGATATTCTGGAGGCGCTACGTTAGAGTGAGTACCTCGAGCGTGCAGCAGAGGCGAACGATCGCATCAAGTCACGTCACAAGTGAGATATGAGCGCCATCTGGCGTTTTCTAAGAGAACGAAGCGCGTGGCTCTAAGACGGGTGTGCGCGCCCGTCTCAGAGGTGAGAAGGTGTAGAATGCAAGGCGACGGGTAGGTGCCACCACCGTCTCGTCTTAGCAAAGCGTTAGAAACACTCGCCTTTTCGTGCAAGCGTTCCATGGTCAGCGCAGTGTGATAAGCGCTACGGTCCTTAAAATTACTTACGTAAGCCTTTTCTACTAAAAGCCGCACATGCAGAATATATACGTATTGTTATGGTGCCCTATACATGCGCAATAGTTGCTTTTTGACTGACAATTGCACAAGTATGAACGCTGAATCTTGAGCAACGTTGGTGGGCACTACGGATGAGGTCGGTCATTTCTAGTACCCAAAGCCATTAAGAGTGGACAAACAGACAAATGTACAGACAGACAGACAGACAGACAGACAGACAGACAGACAGACAGACAGACAGACAGACAGACAGACAGACCAAAATTTTTGCGTCGAAGGTCCCCAAGAAAGACTATCGTCTTTAATAGAAAAGAAGCTGAAGTGAAACTGTGGGGAAGCTAACGATTCTTGAATGGTGATAACAATGGTGATGATGAAAACGTTGAACAAGGTGATTTAGGCATTGATGGTAGCGATAATGAACAATAATGACAAAATCGTTGAACCACAGCCGTTAGCAAGCGGTACCGTGAAAGTTAATGATACCGATAATGATGATGATGATAGTAATCATGAACACGGTGAAATGATGAAAGCGTTGATTATGGTTCGTAGTGATAAGGCGACTAATTAATTCGCCTAAAGAGAGTTGTTGGTAAGGAGCGTTCCTATGTATAATAAAGGAGGGTGGTGAACCTTGTGTAAATAGTGTCTCCAGTGCTTACATATGTTAAATCTTGTTTTATGATAGAACTAAATCTACATTTCTAGGTCTTTATATTTATTTCCACTTGTTCTTGTGTTGTTACTTACTATAAACAAAAGAGATCTACTTGGACAGCTGCATTGGCTGTGGACGCAGTGAAATTTTAGGTGGGGACACTTCTCGTGATTCATGCAAGACACGAACGACCAGATAAAGTAACTAAATAGTTTCCTATAAATACCCTAGAGGAAATTCTGGCGCTAGATTCTATGGGAGCGGCATTGCACTGCGCTTCAGAGAGCATGGGAGTGATAAATAATACATAGATTTGCCCAATCTTCGTACTTTCGGCTCCGCTTGGCTTCGCTTGGGTTGCAGCTGATTTATTACGAAACGACAAACAGCAAATGTTCACTATAGTTGCGCTTCACCCCCTAAACATTTAGGATTACCAAATGAAATCGGCTCACGAAGTTCCAAACGGTTTGTTTTTTAGTCAAAGTAAAACCAAAACTCTGCAATAAACAAAGCCACAAATACGTTCGAACCCTGCGAGGACGAAGACTAAGCAAATCCATATGCTACCCATCATTCCCATGGTCGCTGAGGGATCGCAGGGCCAGGGTCTCCTCTAGTTAATTTTAGGGAACTGTAGATAACGACGACGTGCGTTAGTTGGTAAAGTAAAGTAAAAAGTTGGGCGAGTTGGTGCTGGTTCATGATGATAAGGGGCGCGAAAAAAACGACACACAACAGAGAAGAAGTACACGGGACGACGCGCTACTAGCAACTGGAATATTTTATTCAGGAAACACCATTTATACCGCAGTGACATCAAATTTAACCCAACGAATCGACCAAAAACTAAAACTACATGCTCAGCATGCCTACAAGTAACGTTGCAGATAGGCTATCTCCCCTTCCTGCAGACTGATAGAGGGGTGGCTGATGCAATCGGGCCCCTCCCTCTGGATAAAGAGGGCTTCTATAATCTCCCTCTCCGCTGAGCCCCTGTGCCTGTAGATTACAGTTGTCTGCTCAAATGCCGGCTTACAGTTACCCTGATCGCATCCTCTGCAATGCATCGCCAGATGCGTGAACGGCCTTCCTATTAAAGAGCTGCTGTGCTCTCGCAACCGCACGTTGAGGCATCTACCAGTTTGCCCTATGTATGCCTTGCCGCACGATAGTGGTATTCTATATACAACACCACGTGCGCAAGGAACGAACTGCCTTACGTGCTTAATGGCACATCCTCTTTTTTCACACTGCGTTAGGTGCGTTAGTTGGTCCGCTGGCGACAGCGGGTATCTATCGGCGGGAAGACGCAACCCAAAGACAGTACATTCTTTTTGCTCTGTTGCTATAGCAACCGACGTGCCCGGTGGCAACTCCGGCGTGTGCCCCATGTAGCGTATTTCTGTGCGTCGTATGCGTTTCAAACTTCAGTTGTTGGCACGGTGGTTTGGTTGCTGGCAGGTCATGTAGCCGAGTTCGCTGTCTGAGAAATTCAAATTTCTCGCAAAGAACCAGTTGCTACGGAAACGCATGTCGCATACAAAGAGTTGACTGACATCAGAGCCGTATTTCGAGTGTCGTTCGAAACTGCACTCGTGAAATGTTCCCATCGAAGTGCACTCATCAAGCGCGTGCACAGTACTTGAGATCTAGATGCCGGCTCGTTCATTAGCGTTGCATTGGAGTCGTGCTTAATTCAGAATCACGCTGAGACTTGGGTGGCTTCCAGATTTCAGCCGGCGTATGTAGATGTTGTACCATAACTCAACAAATCGGTGTGTGGAGAGGAACTGACTAAATAAAATTGAGGAGATCGCTCAACAGTGCGAATTAATGCAGGTCTGTTTGCTTCTGAGACATAATTAACAAAGCCTGAACGTGCTCACAAGGTGGATACTTGGTTGTGGTTTTTGTACCATCACACGCAGCTAGTGCCTATAGCCTAACCGAAACGCACCGCCTCTTTAAGAAAAAAAAATAGTCATGTTTGATGTGTCTACAACACACAGGCTGACAAAACGTGTTCAACGTGACATCCTGAACACTCTAAACATTGTAAGGAGTAAAAATGTTAGGCGGCAATATTGTTACCAATCTTCTGTCCAATCTCTTTTTTTCTTTTTTTCTTTTTTTGCTGTAAGAAAATGTTTTTCAGTTACTGCATTCCTAGTTTAGGTAACGTAAAACGTAAAGTTGTACAGAAAACAAAATTAGTTTTTTATTGACAGTAAAAGTGTACAGGAGAATTCGCATAGCGTGTTTGTACAAACTTTAAATGTGAAATGAAACTGCAGAAAGCAAGCTGAATACGTATAGGTAGTAAAACAAACCTAGCAATTTGTTCTCTCCATCTTCACTGGATAAATATATAGCCGCATTAGTGCTGTCTTTTCTCCTCTTTACTCAGGCGCATAATGTAGGAATACTGAAGTGCTTTATTTTTACAGTAATTACATGAGCAAACAAACAGCACGGATGCTTTTAGCGACTGACTTCATCTTTAGGAAATATTGCGTGTTATACTGTATTAAATTTGTTCTTTTTAAATAACAAAAACTAGACGAAGGTTAGAAGTTCCTTTTTTAAAAAGGGAGAAAATATTAAGAAAGATATTATTTGTTGTATGCGCTTTCGAATTATCATCACTTGACCGCGCGTGCGCATGCGATCACACTGTAAAAGCCGCGCATTCGAAGAAAAAAAAAGTGGTCGAGGTCACGAGGCGCGGCAGTTTCTTTGCCCTGCCACGCCTCTCTCCTTAGCTTCCAGCGCTTTCTTCTGGACGAGAAAAGATATAATGCAATCGTAGCATGTGACAAACCTTTGTAACTCCACTCGCACTGGACCGATTCCTAAAGATTTTCTGCCGTTGAATTTGTGAGGCAAGAAGCTCTTCTAGTGAATTCATTTCATGGTTACTTGAAAAAGTGTCTCAGGGCCCCCTTAATCCATTTTGTTCTACAGGTGTCACGAAGAAAACGAACACATACGGCAAAATAGCGTGTGGTGTTCTAATCTACTGTGTGCGTGTTTTTCTGCGTGCGTATGTAACAAAACATATAAGTATGCACTTATCGGTTGAAGGGTGCACTAGGGGCCGGATTTCGCTATAGCGTTCAACTCTGAAAGGCGAAGCTTAAAGGTACCCCCCCCCCCCCCCTTTTTCAAAATACAGCGTCTTAAACACAATCTCTACGTTCATTGGTCGATTTGAGCAGAGTGGCCTGCCCTGTAGTCGACGCAGCCACCGACAGATGTCGCTACGTGCCCGGGTGCGTGCTCGCGAGAACACGAAAAGTAATGCCAGCATTCGCAAGAAAAAAAAACACATTCAAGGTTATGATGCGTGCTGACGAATTCAGGATAAGATTGAGGGTGTTTTAGGGTGTCAGTGGATTCAGCCTCACGAAATTTGCAGGCAATCGCCCGTCGCGGTTTTCTCTTTTCTGATAATATGAAACTAATGTCCTCTTTTATGGAAGCTGCTTCTTGGTCATTTGTCATGCCTCCGCACCTGCGTAGGTATGGCTGTCCCTTGTACAAAAGAAGAGATAAAACGCTTAAAGCGTGTCACTAGTTCCTGCAGTCTACTCGTACTTAATGAATTCTAAAACATTTTGCTGCAGTCAAGTGGTTAGGCAGCAAGCTCCTTTTATGAAGCCCTTTTGTGATTATTTGGAAAGGTGCTGTGCATCCCCTTTAAGTATAGCATCAATGCCCGCTCCATGGTCAGAAGCATCGCAGAGCTTTACTTAGACTTCAGGTATGAGAGAGTTGGATTCGCTACGTGATCCATTCAAGCATACAGATGTGTAGCGTTAATAGGTGGCATAGAATATATGACGTCAGCTTGGACAGAAGACATGTGAGTGGAGCAAAGTGTGGGTTCGGGCTAGTTAGTATTCCGTTTCATAGAGCAAATGGAGCACAATAGAAGCCACGAGCCAACGATAACAACGAAGTCAGCAAGCCTTCAATAGCTTTACCTGACAAGCCCACACACACGCTCTTGTTCTTGACGGGGCTGCTTCTGGTTTGCTGGTCTAGAGTACTTGATTACGTTAGTTTCTTGTTATTGGAACGGTGCGTTTTTGTCCCATGCTGTAATTTTTTCGCACGCTGTTGTTTTCATAAATTGCTTGTTCTTCACAATAAAGAAGAAGAACATACTTAGGAAAAAGAAAAAAGCTACAAAGTGGAAATGTGTGTGTACATATATTCTTCAGTGATATAGTTGTGTAACCCTCCTAAACGTCCCTCTAGTATATCGGAAGTTTCTACTGAACCACGCTTCCGACAAACTTCCGCCGGAAGTTGCTCTCACAGGTTCGTCCAACTTATTGCTCCAAAATGAAAACAAAGTTTGGCAGCAGTCATCGGGGCCTTAGTGTTTGTTGGCTGTGCTGCACTGAACTGTGGGTTGCGGGAATCCCTTGGCATCAGCAGTTGCAGGAAAGGGTAGGCGGAGTTTCATTAGACACCAATGGCTGCTATTTCAAGTAAGTTCCATGGTTGAGTTTTTTCCCCTTCCTAATAGCTCCTATGTAGATGAGGATAATCTTTTATAACTAAGAAAACTACGAAGTATTGGGTGTGGGTATTTTCATTAAGCACAAAAATTTCCAGTATACATTCGACAGAGAGAGGAGTGAAACTAGTACGGATTTCATCAAGTGCAACGTCCACCACCACAGTGGCTCAGCGGCAAGCGCACTACGCTACTAGACTAGTCTTGATTGCCACCTATAACGTCAGCATCTCTGACACCATGTCGTGTCCTGCTGCCATGAAATTGTTTCATAAAAACTCATAACGCCTATGAATTTTCAATGATGCCGAACTTCTCAGAGGGGCCTCAATATCCGCAGCTCGACTGTGGCAAGAACTCCCAGCTCAAGCAAAAAAGACGAAACAAAGGTGCTTTTTCTGGTAATAATGTTGAAAACCACAGCAGTTCTCTTTCATCAGCACTCAATCGATACAGCTGAGGTGGTTTTTCTAAGAATAAATAAAAACAGGAATACATAAAATAACAAATAAAATAACAGGTAGAAAAGACAAAGTGAAGAGAAATACTTAGGGCTTACGAAAGCAGTTCAAGCAAAAAGTTTCTTTCCTATCCCAATTCTATTGAAAAAAAAAAGCTATGCAATAGCAAAACAATATGCTGGCAATTTGTGCAATGCACAGAGAAGATCATCTGGATCACTACTCGCCCGGTTTGTGTGGCAGGGAGAGCTTGGAGAAGAGTTGATGTCAGGTGTGTGCGAGGAACGAAAAAAAACGTGCTGCTGCTGAAGGGCAAAAGAGGTGGAGAAGGAAATACATGGGGATAGAACAAGAGCAGGAGTTGTGTGAAAGATAATCGCCAATCGAACGTGAAACCAGGACGTCGCTGAGCTGCGATCAATGACGCGGGCATTGCCGGTGCACGTTCGCTCGGAGATGTGCCCTGGGGCACGCGAGATGGCTGACCCCAGCCAAACACGTCCTCCGAACTTTCTCGCCTCACGTGCTTTCTTTTCAACGTTTTCCTGCTGTACGCGTTGCTTCTTTCGAGCGCTTTATTGTGTTTTTTTTTTATTCCACCCTTTCTTTCTCGTCACTTCTCGATTACCCCAGCCGACCTTTCGTGTCCCGTTACTCCGTTCTCTCTGAATTCACTGGGCCTTCTCTGTTTTAGGAAGTAAAAGGTGGATGAAAATGTTCGATAACTTCGGAGAAAAGGAAGGGAGACGGAAGCGCGTAGGACAAAGGGAACGTGGGTAGGAAACAATGTAGCGTTTCCAGAAACAGAGATTTGGCACCAATCGAAGTGTGGCGCGTAACAGTTTCTTATTTCATTTCTTATTTTGCGTGCACAAATTACGCCGAGGTTAAAAGAAAGGGCTACTGAAAGAAGTCATTAAAAGAATTGGAGAAAGAAACAAACGAAGTCGATAACCACTGCTTCTATCAATATGAATGCTTAACTTCAACCAGCCAGTTTGCTTCAGCGTTAGCAGGTATAAAAGAAAACAGAGCATTTGGCGGATTCATCAACATCTTGTTCACATAACATTAGTCAGCAGCCTAATTTGTTCCAATAACAGTGAAGTAAAGAGAATTTCACACAGTACTGCAAAATTTATTTGTCATGCCTTTAGGTCGAGTAAAAACAGATACTTTAGTTGAGGGTTGGAGGAACCGACCTTTGCGAAAGATAAATTGATTTTTCAGTGAGGTTTATCGATCCTGTCTGAGTAATTTTCATGCATAAATATTAAGTAACTTCCAAATTGCAGAATACCTAATAGTAATAGGAATTTTTATAGGACCAAATACAGAAATTTTATGAAGTCTTCATCATACCAGGTGAGTCTTTTTCTATCTGTTGTGTCACCGTCATGTATTGTCAACATAGCCTATGAATAACGTTGAGAAATTCCGGCAATTCGGTATCTTTTGCTTTTATATGTCGAGAGTAATTTTCTCCAGCACTTACAGTTTCATCAGTTTTGCCGATGAGAATTTGCAGGGAACAAGATAAAAAAAGGCAGAAAGGTTCAATCACGCGGGCTGTCTCAAAGCCTATCAAGAGCACGTCCGAGCTTTAGATGGTAAAGTGTCATCATTCTTTACGAACTGCGTCGTGCAATCAACACACCACCTTTCCGTCAAGAACTACAGTTGGTGGTGTGGCCAAGCAGAAAAAAAGTAATAATATCACGGGGAAACATAACTTGATGCAAGTAAGCTGAACTTTCACGTTCGCTGATGAAAGAAACTAATGAGGCGTCGACATAAGCTCAAAGGAAAGTGACGCTGGGTTGGGCCATTTTCCTCGAGCAAGCTGTTTAATCGGCTCATGTAAAACATGAGAGTACGGGTTGCGTGAGTTGGCATTGAGATTTCAAGCCATCTAAAGTTATTACGGCTTTAGGTTTTTCCTCCATGACAAGAATGAGAATAGCTTGAACGTATGGGGGTCGATCAGGCATTTTTATTGTGTGCACGCGCTATAGTCAGCTTGGTCATATATGCGTAAGCTTCACATATCCAGAGTGCCTAACCACCACCTTGCTAGCTTGCTACTAGAAAGACCAAAGGCAGCATTTTCCAAAGTTGTTGCGGCTAACCAGAATTTCATCTCGTGGAGATTCTCGCCCGCAACCATACCACTATCTCCAGAGTGGTGCATGAAAAGACTGACTGTGCACCTTGAAGTGCCGGGGATATCTAAAAAGGCAAGCCTGTCATCTGCAGCCCTCAAGCAGATCTCACTGGACCTTTTGCATTTGTCGTATGCTAACCGAATTCATGTTTACACGGACGGTTCGGTCTCGGGAAGTTCGACAGGTGCCTTTGTCATACCATCTCGATCAATTACCGTCAACTTCAAGACATCACACGTCACGACATCTACGGGATCCGAGCTCACCGCTCTTCGAGCCGCTATGGAGTTTGTTACGCAAGAATCCCCTAGTAGATGGGCCATTTTCTGCGACTCCAAGGCAGCCCTTCAATGCGTGCGAAGTCTACGACGTGGAAACTACCACCATATGGTGTATTGTATTAATGAAATTTGTCATCGCACTGCTGATCAAGGACACGACATTGTTTTACAATGGTTGCCGGGCCACTGTGGCATCAGTGGTAACCACCTCGCCGACGACGCTGCCCGATGTGCCCACGATGGAGCGCCCACACTGTTAATACCCTTGTCAAGAGTAGACGCTGCTGAAGAACTTCGTCACATCGCACATAATGCCACGCTTGCGCACTAGAATTCTCCACCTAACTCAAATCATCGCCCTAAGAATCTTGGCCCGCATTCACAAAACTCACTTACAAAAACATTTTTGCGCAAGAGAAATTTTCTTGCGTAAGTCGATTCACGAAACGAAAAAACGTCGTAAGAGGCCATAGTTGTCACATCGGCCGCTGCAAATAAAGCGCGCTGTGACTGCCCGGGAACATGTCAACGATGGTGATGCAGTTGCTATATTTGCTTACGTCACCAAAAAGTGCTCGTAAGTGGATTCACGAAGCGAAATTGTGCGTAAAACAGCATGGCTAAGAGAAAATTCCAAGAGTGGTCCGGACCACTCTTAGAAAACAATGTGGCTACTAGAACCTGCTGCCGCAGCGGATACTTTTTTCTAAACCCGTGCTGGAAGCTGCCTAATAGTTTTTTGATTCCAAGAACGAAGTTATCTGGCTGGAGAGGATGTGCTCAAGTATTTTACAGCAACTACTGATTAATGATATTGGCCTGTAGTTCGAAGCGAGCAGTTTGCTTCCATCCTTGTGTACTGGGACAATTTTTCCACACAACCAATCAAAAGGTAGGCATCCGGCATCCAACGATTTGTTGAACAAAATACATAAATAATGTGAAATAATGTCCGCATAACGCTTCAAAAAGGCATTAGGAATACCGTCAGGGCCAGAAGACTTCTTGTATCAAGTTTTAGAAGAAGAAGGCGAATACCATTTACATTTAAATCTATATCCGGCATTACGTTGGGCGAGAGAGGAGATGGTTCCGTCGGATTATTGGTTAAACTCTGTTGACTGAACACACTGTGGAAGTTCTGTTTAGCTCATTAGCAATTGCGTAAGGATCAGTTACTGTGCAGCCGTCAACGCGAAGCTGTTCAACAGATTTTTGTTTCCGGACAAGTATCCCCAAAACTTTTGCGGAGCGTTTTGCATGAAGTTAACAAGTGTCGTTCCAAAAAAATAATCTCGAGCGGTCCGTATTTTGTGCTTCAGTGTTACTGAGAGGGAAGATATGGCCTGGTTATCTTTACGCGCTGCTTACGTTTTCTTGATATTGTTCTTTTCAATTGTATTATATCACGTGTTATCCAGGGGTTGCACCGTTTCTTTTTCTGAAATTTCGGTACGAATTTATCAAGACACGATGCAGTAACGTTTTTAAACGTATTCCACAGACTTAATAGTCTCCTCCTGCCTCAAAGTCACCGAAGCACAAACCAAGTTTATCTATAATAGCGTCGTCATTTGCAGCAGAAAAATTAAAGACAATCTTGCTCGCAGAATTCTTTTTGTCAGGGCAGAAATTCGCGGTAAGTAAAACCAGCTTGTGATCAGAGATTCCATCATAAACATGGCCTTAGTGTCATCTGGAAAGTTTCCAACAAATAGAAGATCTAGTACACTTTCAGTGCCTCGAGCAACTCTGGTAGCGTCTTTGACAAGTTGAACGAGATTAAAGTTCAACATCAATTCAAGCAACAAGTTACAGTTTGCTACGTCTGTTGAACCTGGGTGAAGAGTGTTCCAATCAATTGATGGTAGGTTGAAGTCCCCCGCTAATATGACTTTTGATTAGGCTTGCACTTCTGCTGCATGTAAGACTGAATGTTTTCCAAAAACGACTCCGGCGAAGAAGGGGGCCGGTAGACTACACCTACGAGAACCGAGAGCCCACGAAAATCAATTTGACACCATACACTTTCATTGTCGATTATTTCGTCCATAGTTATGCAAGCGATTTCCTGTTTGACCACCAAAGCAACGCCTCCTCTGCAGCCTCGATCATGTCTAACCATTTTATGAGTTGGAGGAACTATTTCAGAATCTTGAATGTCCGGAGTTAGCCAGGTCTCTGTAATTGCTACGATTTGGGGATCATAGGTAAATGATTTCTTCAAGCTCGTGAACTTTATTGACAATGCTCCTAGAATTAAGGAGAACAACTCGCAATTGTTTGTGATCGGGTCATTTGTCGCGGTTACGTCGCGGTATCACATAGTGTGATGAGGGATTGCTAGATGGTGGTCGCATGACATAGTAGATGAATACAAGATATTACTGTGGCGCTCACTGAGTGCTCTCGTGTGATAGGAGACCGCGTTCACTCTCGCGTTAAAATGCGTTCTTCTTGGCAGGCTTACTCTTTCACCGGGAGTCTGTGTGCTTTGAGTATGAGCGACAAAGACAAGGCGACGGAGCGTAGGGCTCAGAAAACGGCTGCAGCACGTGCTCGCCATCTTTACATGATGATCGATCGACTGGGGAAAATTCTCGCAAGATTCGCAGGTATCAATGAAACCTCTGGAGCTTTGCCCATCATCATCATTCACCCCGTGGATATACTGTTTTTTTCTTCTCTGCACACAAGCTTGCCCCAAAACTTTCGTAATATTGTGTGTCTTAAGAATGAACTGGGGCTTTATTGAATCAGCTGGAGACTAAACCAAAGCATTTATACTTTTCCTTTTCATGTCATTGCCTTTCTCTCTCTTTTTTCATACTACATGCGAGAAGTTTCTATGGGATCAAGTATCCTCATGTATTACGCTGTTTCATGACTCTTTCGTTAAATTTTGGTTATCTATACTTGAAGGTTACTTTTTCCCCTTAAACAGTCTTGATATTTTTACTTGTGAAAGTACGATCATAAATCGCACCACGTTATTCAGGGAGCGTTTTATCAGTGGTACAATCTTTACCTGAAAAGAGCTTGCTGTGCAATAAACTTTTATAAGGTATTGCTATTTTCCTGCCATATACACAAAAAAGAGAGAAACGATTTATTAGAAGACAGAGAAAGGCTATCGTCACTCGTCTTTTCCACAGATACTAAGGCTAAAAAAAAGCAGCAGTTCGAACTGTATTAAGAAATGAGCGTGCATTATGCAACATGGTTATTTTCCAATCGCGTTAAGTTAGTCATGTGTGGGTTGTCATTCAATCTTTTCCTGACACAGGGAGCTGTTTGAGAGAACTTCAATGTGCAGCAGCATTTGTGAACGTAATATCAGCGGACCCTCCAAGAATAGAAACATGTTTTACATGATATGCTCTCCGACCTCCTGTTGTAATTTTTTTTACATGGTTCATACGTTACTGCCAGCAACGCATCGAATACACCAGTTCTCTTTTTGGCGATAAGGCTTCGTAATATCAGCGGGTGCAACCAAATATGCGAAATATTGAAGTCTACTTTGAAGCCTTGCCAGCAGTGGGGGAAAACAAACAAGACATAGGCAGATACAAGGCAAAATAACCTAAACTATTCAGGACAAATGACAATTTCAATTATGCCATTCTTTAAAAAATTTTAAGGCACAATTTAGAAATGCCTTGAAGGTGATATTAGTGTGCTAGAAGAGAAAGTGAAGAAAGGTGAAAAGTAAGCTGAACTAGCATGCGATATTCAATGCTCGGTAATTTGTTATTGTGCATGAACGGTAAAGAACATTCTCGTTGGCACTTTTACTGAAAAATGGCTCTGTACTCTTTTCAATCTATCCACAGCAAGCATAGCGCATTGTGTCGACCCCGTCAAGAAACTTTGGCAACTGTCCAAACTACAGCTTTGGCCCCATGACATTACTTACCATGTACATTTATAAGCCCTCCGTAAATCACGCAGCTTGGACGTCGCGTTATATTAAAGCAGCTCACATGTTGCTGTTTGACTTCTAGACAGTATATACGCGATTGTTGCAATATTTTAATTGTTTTTTGAGTTTCTAAGCCCCCATATCAAGAACACTGAACTATTATTGAAAATCGATCCGTTTCGCAATTGGTCATCACGTGACGTAATTAAGTTGCTTCGAAGTATGAAAGGGCTCATGCAATATATATATTTTTGTCACGAACAGTTTTGTCAATTTAGAACGCATGTAAAAAGCATCATTTCGGGTGAAGAAGTGACAGAAGGGAGACTGGAAACCGATATCATAAAAAGATAAAGTATATAAGCATTATTCAAAGGCAAGGATTCGCCTGTGCTGCTTTCTTCAACGGATGAGTAATTTTACGAAGCTCGAGAGTGCACTTCGCGCCACCACAGCAGTGATGCTTAAACAAGAATTAATTGCGTCCAGACCCTCGGCTTTTCCGTAGCGATTTCTGAGGCCTAATTATTCTCGCAGCGTAGGCTTACGATCGAGAAATGACTTCAGAAACACTGGAGTAAGGCAGGCGTCAATCGACCTTTTGATTAAGTTACTCATACACTGTCGCGCAAACTTTCTAGAGACTTGTAAAAGTGGCAGATACCCGGGTCTTCTCGCTTCATATTGTTTATATTATATGCATGCTATTGCTTATCGAGGTATAAGACAGTTAGATCGTTCTCTTTATTTAAATTTGGAGTAATGAATACTAATGATATTGTGGGCATATATTATGCACTTCATCTTCGTCTGAACAGCAATCAGTCACCGTCACCTGTTTGGCTGACAATCATTATGGTTTCTAGATGTGCGCTTCATCAACGTATCCGTGACGCTTTTTCGCTCCCGTGTTCACAGCCAAATAAACCTCGTTGCAATCTAGTTGTCATACGTGGTGGAGGTGTTTCATGCGGGAGACATGAAGAACTTCAGCGCTGCGGCAGCGTCATTCAGTTGGCACCACACGTCGCGTCACGCGATAATTGTCAGGTGAAGTCTGCTTTAAAACTATGTATGGCCGATGGACCAAGGCTGAAACTTGTCACATGATTTGGGCTTGCCAGTCTATTAGAAGCATCACGAAAACTACACAGTCCACGTAGGAGGGGTTGGAGGAGGCTTTATCGAGCCCAGCTCTCGAAGACCAGTGGAACCTTGTGAAGCGGGCGCGAATTGACCTGCCCAGTCCTTTGTTGAAATAATTGCAGTACGTCATTTTGTAATAAATGATTCATTCTTTTATTCATGTCGCACAATGATGTATTTATTATATGCGAACATTTGCAAAGTAATGTTAATTATGTGCAACACGTTATCATCGTTAGCGAGCGCACGCAGCTAATACGCATTTGCTGGCGCTGCTTGTGAAACTGTTGTTGGCATGTAGGATGCCACCTAGTGATTCAGAGTCCACGAAATAAGCGTATAGGCATTAAAGTAATAGCAGTGATTTTTGTGTCTCTCTCTCCCATATTGCGGCGGTGAGGCTGGCCTTCCCGTCCCAACGTGGCAGCGGCCCGTGATCCTACCCCTATAAAACAGAGGTGGAATCCTTCAGACCACAATAAAAGTTTTCATCCATCCATCTAATATATCTCCCCTGTTGCCAAGTCGATAAGCCGTACGTCAGTTGGTAGTACGGTGCTGTGAGATATATATTATATATATAATATATATATATAATATATATATAATATTATTCTATATATATATATATATATATAATATATATAATATATATATAATATATATATATATATATATATCTATATAGGAAAGAAATATAAGGAAAGAAGTGTAGACTTAAGGACTTGTTTTTTCGTGTCACACAATAATAATGAATCTAACAGACAATAATGCCAAGGTAAGTATAGGGAAAGATATTAGACTAAATTGTAATGTAAATTTATACAAGATAACTTGCCGTGAGCAGGAACCGAGCCTGCGACCTTTGAATAACGCACGTTCGGTTCCTGCTCACGGCAAGTTATCTTTTCACCACTCTTCTTCATATTACATTACGATTGATCTAATATCTTCCTCTATACTTTCCTTGGCATATTGTCTGTAACCATTACAAAGATCTTCCATATTACTTGTGTAACAACTGCATGAACAATAATAAGCAGTCGCACAAATTATCATGGTTGTAGCCTAGCACGTTGGTAGCCGAAAGCGATGGCTGGGCCGTCGAGTATGCAATAAAGAAAATGAGGACGCACGATCAGTTTCACGCTGCATACCAGGGTCTTTAGGTCCCGGTGGCCATGCAGTAAAGCAGATGACATGCGTCGTATCTGCACTATCTGAAAGTGTGTCGATGCAGCGGTAGCAACGAAACAGGCTGTAATGAGGGAAACAGAAATAACCTTAAACGCAAAAGAAGCGAACGCAAACAAACGACTTAATATAACTAAAAGGCTGGCAAGGAAGCAAAATGCCTTTCTTTTTCATCGCTCGGAGGACTGTATACACCGACATGGTATATTTCTCCTTACACACTCAGGCAACGCAAAGCAGACGCCGACATCACCTCACTTCTCATAGCCGCCAAATTCAGCTCTGCACGAATGTCACGCTTGAGCCTCAATTTCCCTTCACTGCATGTTTGTGAGTCCGCCTCAACGACCCGCTACGGTCGTTCAATTTAATCAGGGCAGGCACTCCGTAAGTTGCTTCAGTACCGAGTGAAAGAT
>NW_023608214.1:0-31854 GCF_013339725.1 Rhipicephalus microplus | reverse complement strand
GTACAAACCCTAATAGACGTACTTTAAATCGAAACTAGAAGACTGTGATTCCACAGCATCTTCCATGTTGTCATAAATGTTTTTCTCTTCTTTTACACTCGTTAACTATTTCTTAGCTTAAGGACTTTTAATTGATTGTGGGTCTATAGTTTTGGGGTAGGAGGTGCTGAAAGCAGCTTTCACCATTAGCCAACCAAGAAATAGCGTTAGACTATTAGGGGACGCCATTTATAGAAGGTCATAAAAGAAATGTAGGAGAAAGTCAAAGAAAGTTCTGCTACGAAATCAGCTCTGAGTAATTCCATGAACACAGCAGGAAACTCCGCAACCCCTGTCTAACACCAAGAACGCAGTAGCGAATCAGTATACATATCATGAAGCTTATGTCCGGTGGATATGCATTGCTTAAGCATGGAAACGATTTATTCTGCCCACAAACAACTCAGTGAAAGAATACTACCCCTACAAAAGTTTTTCATAACGTTTTCGCGTGAAGGAGTTCTTTTTCGATAGGACACATACAAAAGGCCTTAGCATTTACCATTCGCAGCTGCCGAACACTTGGCGCCAGGTATTGAACAAAGTGATAGTTTCAAGGAGAATTCGCGGTCGAACTAAACAATTTCGAAATCTAAACTTGGCTTATGCAAAATACGATGTCTTCAAACAACTGTCAAACAGAAAAGGCATTGTTGTAAAACACCTTCGCACAAACATAGTAGTAATCTAACCATCACCTGGCATAAAAACCAAGCTATCACAAAGCTACGCAGCAACACCCACTGTCTAATATTAGTCTCCGACCCGATTCAAGAGTTTAGTGAACGCTTACAATACATAATAACGGTGTTTCTAGCAAGAGAAATAACCGCACCCATGAGCACTGATTCTTCATAGCCAAAAACAAGTGAGCAGGCTCTTCCTACCTTCTGAAAATTCACAAGGTTGCTATAGATCAATTAGTTATCACGCAAGTCTCAAGCAAACTTCTGTAATGTAACAACAATACACCTACGGAATTGTTACCAAAATATCTAAATAATGATTTTCTTAATATACTATCTACCATGCCGCTTTTCGTTCAAGATTTCGTTCAAATTCATTTTTCTTGGAATGATAGCTTCCCTTAGGAGAACACAAAATGTATCGCATCAGTTTCTTCTGGCCACATGAAATGTGCGCTCTTTGTGTACTAATGTACCTCTCACTTAGGGGGATCGAAGGGGTTTCAAAGTCACTCATAGAAAGCAAGCAAATACGTAATTATGAAGCTTACCTCTCGCTACAGAAATTAGATTCCATATCGGGAGGTAGTCTACCCGAGGTAGCGGCACCAGATGCTTGATGTTTTCTTCCGCGCTCGAGATCGCCGATGGCGGAGAACGCCTAACGAACCTCTCCTCGACCCTAAATAAGCTTCATTGACAGCCATCGTTAGTGGATGAAAGAGGAAGGAACCAAAGTACGTCTCCTTGAGACTTCTCAGAGAAAGTTCTGGGGTGGACGTCCTCCCCCAAACTCTTTTTCTTCGCATATCTCCTTCCATAGATCACAATCGCCCCGATGCGAACGTGTCTTCGCACCTGGATCTTGTCGCCTGGCAAGAAAAATTCGGCAGTCTCAAGAGGTGCAAGCCCTCTGATGGTGCCTCCCGCTGCGTGGCCTTCTTCACAAGAAAACCTTCTTCCCCTTGACTATACCTCAACCTCGTGGTTGTTCTTACGCAACTATTTTGGCACTCCGTACTTTATTTCTGCCAATACCTCGCTCTCGTCAGTGATGATTCGTTTTCGGCAACGTAAGAAATTGTTGTGGACGTTATTGCGCTACTTTGCTCGTCCACAAGGCTGTAAAAATGGCTAGCAAAGACGGTGAATTTCGAGTTAGGGAGATTTAGCAATGATTCTTGTGAGTCGCACGTAGAGCGGCAGATAAACCACTATATAATGCTGGACTATGTGGAATACGTGCATCGTACGCCTCATGAGTCATAATGTGGTTTCGCTTGATAATTTCAAACGCTTCAGATATAAGCACCGCGCCAATCGCTTATCGTATACCTGGGCCAAACATCATTAGCAGTCGATTAGACGGCTCAGAAATTTTCAAGTATAGTGCATAGCTTTATCTCGCAAGTTACCAAATAGAATTGTGATGCTGAGGCAGTTTCTTCCAAGCGTCGAGGATGAGGATGACGAGCAGTAATGTGATTGATGCAAAATTCGTGTAAAAGAATATATTCTTGGTGATGTCCTCGGCGAAGCCAACGTAGTGTTTTTAAAATTGTCATCTTGGAGCACAGGAAACTCGTTCAAAATCAATGCTCATAAAAAAAGCATGCTTTTTTTACCAGAAAATCAAAAAATTCATGCTTCAACAAGTTTACATCCCAACAACTCTATTCTGCCAATCGTACCCTCTTTTAAATGCTTTGTTGTCACGTTTGAGTAACGCATTATGAAATGCTCACGTGGAAATGGTGGTGGGCAAATTCTCGCTGGTCACTGCAATACTAAGTAAGTTCTGTTTTTTTTTTTGCTACAAAGTGTTACTTATGTTGAATAAATTCGTGTTTCTATAACATATAAATTACTGTCATTCGTCTGGGCCACTATGACACGCACTAACACTAATGCCCTCCATTTAGTGCAGAAAAAAGCGATGCGTTGTATTCTAAACGTTGCTTACTTACCGCCAACCAGTCCTCTTTTCGAAAAACTGAATCTGCTACCAGAGCCCAGAAAATATTGAAATGTATTATTATGAATTAGTTAAAAACAGTAAAAAAAAGCGCCCGCATCTGCGCATGGAGAAACTGAAGTAAATAAGTCACAGAGTGGCGGACGTATCGCATGAATGTTGTGTAATAGGGCATGGTTTTGGAATGCCTAATTGTTACTTCGTCTTTACTATTTCTATTTATTGAATGAAGGAGAAGCGTTACTTTCAATGAGGGTTGGGACGCTGATGACGGGCTGTGCCCCGCTAGTGGCTCAAGATACTGTTGCTTCCTTGAAATCTACTTGAGCCAAGCAAAGCGTCAAGGCAAGCGAAAGCTGAGAAGCCCTTGGCTGAATTCGAACGCGATTTCCGCTGCTTATATTGTCACGCAGCAAAGGACGACGCAGTTGTATATGAGGAAAACAAGTTTATTGGAGCGAACCTGTGCTCCCCTAACAACTGAAAAAATACACGGGCGGCGAAGCAGCGGCCAGCACAACGATGGGCACGCTAGTGAGCGTCGGCGATTGAATGACGCGGCATCGGCTGTGCGGGAATTCATATCCCTCGGCGCGAGGATTTCTCGAATAGTCGAATTGTATCGGGAGTGCCGTGATAGCGTTTGTTAAAAACACTGTTCGTTCGAACAGCGCTTCTAACGAAAGCGCTCCTATCGCTTCTAACGATAGAAACAACGCTTGAAGCGTTGTTTCTATCGAACAACGCCTGAAGCGTTGTTTGATAGCGTTTGTTCGAAACGCTGTAGTAGCGTTTGTTCGAAACGCTGTGAAAACGGCGATAGCACAGGCCGGCGCCGCCAGGGCGAAAAAACAAAACACAAATAAACAAACCCAATGCATGGTTCGCGGCATTACCCCCCCCCCCCCTCTAAGAGTGCATCGACCCGATGCGAACATAAGGGACAGTCCAAACAAATTAAAATAAAAGTTCGTATCGTCCGTGGAAAGGTTTTAAGCGAACCACATGGACGACTTCGGGCCGCGTGCGTCGTCGTGATGTACGGGAGTCACCATCGGGGATCACTTCGTACGTTACTTCGCCAACACGTCGTAGAATCTGGTAGGGTCCGAAATAGCGTCGTAGAAGTTTTTCACTGAGTCCACGTCGTCGAATGGGAGTCCAAACACACACACGATCTCCAGGATGGTACTCGGCGTCTCGGCGTCGGAGATTGTAGCGTCCGGCATCCACCAGTTGCTGGTCCGTCATACGAGCTCGAGCGAGCTGGCGGGCCTCCTCCGCACGTTGGAGGTATCCTTGGACGTCGGCGTTGAGGTCGTCGTCTTCTACGTGCGGAAGCATGGCGTCGAGCATCGTAGTCGGCCGTCTTCCGTAGACGAGCTCGAACGGTGTCATCTGCGTGGTTTCTTGAATAACCGTGTTGTACGCAAACGTGACGTACGGGAGGATTTCGTCCCACGTCTTATGTTCAACGTCGACGTACATAGATAGCATATTCGCGATTGTCTTATTGATCCGCGAATGCATATCCAAGGTCCTCTCGATCATCGAAGCCTCGGTGACAAACTCAGCGACGGTCTTAGGGGGGTTGCGGATGAGTCCAGCGAAGAGCTCTTGTTAACCTCCCCGCATCAGAAAGCGCACCTTCTTCTCTTCTGCCATTTCGGGGTCAGCTCTCCGGAACAGCATCTTCATCTCCTCAGCGAACAGTACAACAACTTCGTTAGGGTGTTGCATTCGCGTCTCCAACAAAAGGGCGGCTCGTTCTTTCCGCACAACCGTAGCGAATGTTTTGAGGAATTCGCTCTTAAAGACAGTCCAGTCGGTTAGGGAGCCTTCATGGTTCTCAAACCACGTTCGAGCTGCATCCTCCAAATAGAAGAAGACGTGAAGAAAAGTTTCTTCGTCATCCCACCTGTTAAAGATGCGGATGCGCTCCAGCTTCTCCAGCCACTCTTCCGGGTCTTCACCAGGAGATCCTCGGAATGATGGGGGCTCACGAGGTTGTTGTAGAATGACGGGAGGGTTGGTAGCGCTGGTCATGGTGCCTGCGTTGATCATCGTGGTTTTTACGTCTTCTTTCCTTTTAGATGCGGAAGCATCTTATACTCGCGCCTTGTAGTGCGCCGTCCGCGCCGTCCGCACCGTCCGCACCGCTTCTCGAACATTCGACAGCGTGCGCGCGCGCATGCGCCGTCGTGCCGTCGCCCACTCTTCCACCATCTGTGCATCCCTTCCTCCTCTACACACCGCGCGCGCTTCACTCCTCCACCATCTGTGCACCCTTCCTCCTCTACACACCGCGTTCGACATCTACAATTCTCCTGATTCTCCAGTGGACGCGCATGTGGCGTCGCGCTTCGAGAACATTCAACAGCTGACAGTGCATGCGCCGTCACGTTGTATATATACTCAAGGTCGGCGCTCGCTCGCTCAGTTGCCGCTCGTCGGTTGGTTTGTACGGCGCGTCGACGTCCAAGGTCGCGTGAAATGAATTCCAACGAATCCACAAACACAATGATCGACGTCCCTTCGACCAGCGCCGCCCTTTCGCATACGTGTGTACGTGTTCACTCATTTAACACCCCCTCCTACAACCACGTTAACCAATTTAGCCATCAACCCAAGTAAGTCGCAATTTAACACCCCATTTCACAACCACGTTAACCAATTTAGCCATCGACCCAAGTAAGTCGCACTTTTACACCCCGTTAACCAATTATATGCTCCGCATCCTCCTCAGTGTTCTCCCGAGGGAAGCGGCGGGCAATTTGTTTTATCCGGGAGCGGTCCAAACTCTGGCTGAAGGCCTTACTGTCGGTGGCTGACACGAGTTGGGCGTGCTTGTCGGCTTGGCAATGACTTAGGGTTCATGTACCCCGCACCTCCACCAGATGTCACGCAGCAAAGGACGACGCAGTTGTCTATGAGGAAAACAAGTTTATTTGAGCGAACCTGTGCTCCCCTAACAACTGAAAAAATACACAGGCGGCGAAGCAGCGGCCAGCAAAACGACGGGCACGCTAGTGAGCGTCGGCGATCGAATGACGCGGCATCGGCTGTGCGGAAATTTATATCCCTCGGCGCGAGGGTTTCTCGAATAGTCGAATTGTATCGAGAACGCCGTGATAGCGTTTGTTAGAAACGCTGTTCGTTCGAACAGCGCTTCTAACGAACAACGCTTGACGCGTTGTTTCTATCGAACAACGCCTGAAGCGTTGTTCGATTGCGTTTCTTCGAAACGCTGTGGTAGCGTTTGTTCGAAACGCTGTGAAAACGGCGATAGCACAGGCCGGCGCAGCCAGGCCGAAAAAACAAAACACAAATAAACAAACCCAATGCATGGTTCGCGGCAATATACACACCACCAGTGTTACAGGGAGAGAAGTATGGGGAAGAGGTCCGCCCCCCCCCCCTGCACATGCTCGGCTTGCTGAACACCTGACGGTGCTTTATCCTTTAGTGGCTCCTGGAGGGGCAGTTTCGCGGTTGTCTTCCTGGGCCGGCAGGAGACGAGAGCATACGCAGTGGGGTGTGGACGTCAAAGCATGACATCGCATGACTAAGAAATTCTCCGCATTAAAAAATGGCGAATCTCACGAATAGAGTGTGTCGCACAGTCTCAGCAAAACCTGGGAGAACGGCCTTTTAGAACCTTTTTAACGACGGTATTCTCTCCTGTGTTACCTCGAGGCAGAAATTTTGGTCTGGCTTTTTGTTTCTCTCTGTCACTCGATTCAGCCACCGGAGCGAAAGTTTAACCCCTTGATGAGCGACCACCCATCTTGATCTCCTAGCTAGTATGAACACTCTTTCATACTAGTTAACATTGCATATCAAACCTCAAATGTCACGCATATTTGCAGCGATACCAATATGTGAGTAATATGTAGTGTGTTACTTTTTTGAAAAGCAGGTACGTGATCCTACAGACCGCAGTGCTTATTACGCTGCCCTCTCAATGCGGCGCTGTGAACGAGAAAGCGGGCGTCTCCTACGCTTCACAAAAACTACATGGTGCTGCCACCTACCGTTGGCTTTTTGTTCTGGAAAAACTCGGTTTCTTCAAATTACGCCAACATAGCGTCCGGTTTCTTCTAATTACTCCTAGATAGCGTTCATACCCAGCACTATGTAGCAGCTGCAACCATGCTACAAGGAGAACTGCTCACAGCACTTACGCTCCTAAACTCGGACCCTGACCGCGCAGAACAGGTAGCAATCACTTTAGCGATGGCGAACCCAACCCGAACTACAATTTACACTGATTCCTGAGCTGCGGCTCAGGCCTTCCGTGTGGGTTCGTTCTGTAAAAAGCAGCCCGCGTTTTCTTGTGTACCACGTGGACTGACACCAAGCATTTAATTTGGTTCCCGGGCCATATGGGCTCCGACGCCCACCCACTTGTCCCGAACGCCAACGAACCTGCCCACTCCCAGGCGTGAGACCTTACTCGGCGCGTCAGGAGAGAGAGTGGCCCACAGCCTAAGGGGGAAAAATCGCTCCGGAACCAACTGCAGACCTACAACGAAATCTGTCAGCACTATCGTCTCGAACGGCGAGCGTTTCCATTACCACATCCTCAACTCAAACGACCGCAAGCACTATCCTTCCGTCTCCTAGAAACAGAAGCATATCCCTCACCGGCAGTTTATGCGAGATTCATGAGCCAACTAAGGCCGTGGTGCCCCCGATGCGGCATCTCGCGATGCAACTTACAACATATGTTTTGGTAATGCCCCGAGTGGCGCGTGGACGACGGATCTCCCATCACAGTAAAGGACTGGGATGCTCTCCTCACAAATCCCCACGAAGACGACCACCTTCGGGCCGTCGAGGGGGCTCATGACATGGCCATCGATTTTAACCCCCTGGTCCCGTCATGGGTGTGGGCCGCAGACGGGGTCCCCTAGGAGGTCATCGTCTCTTGAGGACCAAATAAAGTCAGTCAGTCAGTCAGTCGGTCAGTCAGTCAGTCAGTCAGTCAGTCAGTCAGTCAGTCAGTCAGTCAGTCAGTCAGTCAGTCAGTCAGTCAGTCAGTCAGTCTGTCAGTCTGTCAGACAGTCAGTCAGTCAGTCAGTCAGTTAAATGATCAGTCAGTGAGTTAGTTGATCAGTCAGTCAGTCAGTCAGTCAGTCAGTCAGTCAGTCAGTAAGCGTCCATATGTCAGGCAGTGCATACTCACTAATATTCTCGAGTAAAACATCAAATCAACGTTCTATTCTCCCACTTCAGACAGAAGACTATCGTCGTTCGAAAATCATTGCCATTGAAGCATGCAAATGCGCCACCAAGTTTTCATTATCATGTTGTAACCGACTACAGGTAGGAGAGAGTGATTTTTAGGGCCAAATTACCTCAAGGCGTAGGCTTGTCTGCGGTAGTTGTATTTTGTAGCCAGCCTTAGTATGCAAATCATTCACTAGAAAGCGCTCGCATCGTTCAAAATGTTTCGACAAACACAGACAGACAGACAGACAGACAGACAGACAGACAGACAGACAGACAGACAGACAGACAGACAGATAGACGGGCGGACGGACGGACGGACGGACGGACAGAGACAGATGGACGGACGGACAGAGACAGATGGACGGAAGGACAGACAGAGGGACGGACGGACGGATAGATGGATGGACAAACAAATGAATTCCCTGTTTACCGATGAAATCCTGCGAAGCTTACCCCCCCCCCCCTCTTCATCAATTGCTACGTGGATATGCCCTGAATTCTTTTTTAAATGCAAAGCATTTCTCAGTGAACTTCGGCGACTTTAAACGTATCTATCTATCTATCTATCTATCTATCTATCTATCTATCTATCTATCCGCCTACGACTTTTAGCTCACCTGGCCGTTTAAATAATGGTACGATACCAAACTTGGTATGGTACAACATGACTGTATGAAGAACATATTTGACCAGTCATAACATGATATTCATGACATGTCTGTCATGAATGTTAGGATTTATATTTCATGGTCCTGCAGCTCTCGCGGTGGTTTCATTCACATGGCACGTTGCGAAACTGGTATGGTAGGACATGATTGCATGGTGAACACAAGCGACAGACCCATGAAAATCATAAAATGAGTGTCATGTAACAACATTACTACATGCCACGCTGATGATGTGCTCGTGGCTGTTTCGCTAGCTCCACGTATACAAAATTTTGTATTACGGGACGTGAATGGAGGACGAAGGTATGATACTGGTGCAAACGTAATAAACATGAGATGCGTGTCACGTAACACCCTGACTACATGCTACGCTCATGATGCGCTCGCGGCCGTTTCGCTAACTTCACACGTGCCAAATTCGGTATTACGTGACGCCAATGAATGACGAAGGTATGTGACTGGTGATAACTTGCTAATCATAAGATGCGTGTGATGTGAAAACTTGACTACATGACACCGTCAAGGCGCCAATGCATTTAGACATGACGCAGTGCGCGTGCTCGGCGGCGTTCATTCGTCGCGTCACGCCGGCGTTGCCACGCCATTTGCCGGTCCTGCCATGTACTCGCAGGCGTGCGCCACGCTGCGATGCTTTGACACGTGTGAGTTCTAGCGCGTCCGGCGTCCCTCCGTCCACAAAAGAGGGAGACGCAGTGTTGTCTGGGTAACGCGTCCCTCAAAACCTCAGCGAGAAGGCCCACCGAACTGTGTGAGAACTAACACACCACGGCTCGGAAAGCGACGGCCCGGCCCTCCGCACCGACCACAGAATGAGGGACGACTCCGGTGTAGGCGATGGGGACGATGGAGGTGATGAGAATAATGAATATGCGATACAAGACGACAGAGACAGACTGGTCACATATCATGACATATTGGCACACTATAAGCGACAACGAAAAGAATGTCCGCCACCACACAAACACACAGACAGATCTCAAGAAACAGATTGGCGAAGATTGCAACCCGAACCTTTTCGAATCCAGTACACCTGAACAGAGTAAATTTCAAACAATACCCACGAACAAGCTGTACCCTTTGTAAGCATGGACACGCAGATATGGCACATATTCAATGACAATGCACACAGGTTACAGTAATATAACGAGAGGACAATATAAAACCGGACCTTCTCGAGGAGCGTTGGCTAAGTGCACTGACTAGCTCAGATCTGCACGACCAACTGTGGGCAATCCAGCGGGCCCGGACAGCGGTGGAAAGGCTACGCCTCACCCCACAAAACGTCGGGGTGGCCTGAGCCAGGGCCGACACCCTTCAGGGTCTCTTTTTTTTCAACAGTTTTTTTCCGTCCGGGATCCGTCCGTCGGCGCAGAATGCAGCATGTCGCGTTTCACGCCGGTTGCCGCCGGGCCGCGCCGACGGACTCTCTTCCCGCCTGGCGTCAGACTATAGAATGCTCGCGTTTTGCTAACGTAGCGTCGCTGTGCCCAGCGTGCGTGCACGTCAACGCTACATTGGAGTATATTGGGCCCTTCATGATGCGCTCGCGGCCGTTTAGCTAGCTCCACATTAACCAAATTTGGTGTTACGTGACGTCAATGGGGGCCGAAATATATGACTGGTGCAAACATGATAATCCATACACGCTGTCGCTTAAGAACATGACAACATACCACGATCGTAGTATGCTCACGATCTCTTCGCTAGCTCCACATATACTAAATTTAGTATCACGTGACGTGAATAAATGACAAAGATAAACGACACATTCAACCATGATAATCATGACACGGAAGTCATGTACGGCATCATTATTTCCACCTCATAACGTTGCGCTGATCTTAAAGTGACATATCAACATTTCTTATACTTGCTTCGCATATAATCGATTGCCACTGTGTGAACGGACGAGACGAGAACCGGCGCTTTCAGCATAATATGGCCGATGGCAGCCACTATGCGAGAATCTGCCAAATTTTATTTACTTGAGTCGTCAAGCTCGCGAGGTGGTGTTTAGAAATGACTAGCAGACGTTCCAACATGAGTCATAATACTTATTGTCGCCGGTATACCTGCTGCGATGAAATATGGTACCATAAAAGACATAAAGGAGCTGCAAACTTCTGTGCGCAGAGCCACTAGAGTGAAGTTTATTTGCGAGCTTAAAAAAAACATGACGACATAACCAGTGTTATTGCCTGTGCAACAACAGTGGCTTTCGAGGATCAGATTGGTTAACCGCAACATCGTTATATCGGTTGTGTTGTTAGCATTGCGTCTTTACATAACAAATCAGCATTTTCTGAGGCATTGTATCATTGCTCGCGTTTTTTGGAGAGCCGTACATGCTGGATTTCACTGCCTCAGAGTAAATCGCTTCGTTTCTTCTGGGCGTTGTTCGCGAGGCCGCTTCGCTTGTCTTCTCATTGTTGCCGGCGCTTTCTGCCTCTGGCGCAACCGCTGCGAGGCGGTTGCAGCGGGCCGCCGCCGCCGCGCGCTCTACCCGATCCTAGAACGATTGTACTCGGAGCTGCTGTCTGTTTTGTCGGAGGAGCTCTTCTTCCTCGGTGAAGAGGAATTTCTTCGGCACTGGTCTTGCCCTTTTGTGTCGGTCTATGACGGACGAGTGAAACTTGTCTTTCGGCCGGCCTGGTATTGGTAGGCTGATCTGTCGATGTGCCGGCAGAAATGGCATGCCAACATGTAAATATGCAAAATGTACATATTTATGTTTTATTTGTCTCTTGTTTACCTTGAAGTATTTTGTGGTTGTGTTTGAGTGAACCATCGAATGTACATGTTTTTTCAACGTCATCTCATATCCATGTTCATGTAAATGACGTCTGTCTTGTCATCATCGTTAGAGTATGTCTAAGACGGAAATGTTCTGTTGAGTGTTATTGACGTTTGTGGCAATAAATTTTTCTAAACATTACCGGACGGCTTCAAGCTCTCCCATAGTAGAGTACCCTGTACTCTAAATCGTTAACCCCTTTTTCTAATCCCCCCCTCGTTATACTGTTCATTGTAACATGATATCGCATGAGTTCTTGTGTACAGGTATGCGAAAATCGTCATGGATATTAGAGCAACGATGTCTTTCTTTCAAAGTAGTGTCGTTAGTCGTGCTACATAGATCTGTCAAGGTATATGTGCCCATAACTGGAATGTTATGAAACGTTTGTTTTTTTGTACATAGTGCAAATAAACTTTTAAATGCGAAGCATTTCTTAGCGAACGTGTGATTTGAGCTTTTCTATCTATCTATCTATCTATCTATCTATCTATCTATCTATCTATCTATCTATCTATCTATCTATCTATCTATCTATCTGTCTATCTATCTATCTATCTATCTATCTATCTATCTATCTATCTATCTATCTATCTATCTATCTATCTATCTATCTATCTATCTATCTATCTATCTATCTAGGCGCCTACGACTTCTAGCTCTCCTGGCCTTCTCAATAATGGTATCGATACCAAACTTAATATGACATATAATGACTGTATGAAGAACATATTTTACTAGTCTGTCACAGAACGAGCGCTCAAAATGGGCGCGCCGCCAAATTCTTGCGATAACGCGCCGGAATGACGCCGCGAGGTCAACGAAAAAAAAAGAGAACAAACATCTAAAGGCTCCCCGGGCGCGCGACGCTCTCCCCTCGGAAGCGTGGCTTCGCCGATGAACCTCCTCACCCCACAGCGGCGGCCGGGCAAGCACTGGAACGTTCCAGAAGGAAATGGGCGTGTCAACCGGGTTGAGTCATCGGTCGGGGACGGCCCTCGTACAGTCTCGCGCCTCTCCCCAGCCTTCGCTGCGTATCGCGCCGACAAAATGACGAGAACTTTCTGGAATGTGGCGCGGAAGGTATTTAACCGAGCAGCGGAGATGAGAAAGCAGGAGAAGACGGAAGTAGCACCAGAGTGCGTAGGGATTCCGCCGTGTAGTCGGCGAAGGTTTTGTCCGTAGGGACGAAGCAGGAAATGAAGAGGATTTCCACCTGTTGGGTGAAGGCTCGAGCTACAGGCAAGAGAGTGTGACGCGTGGCGACAGCTGCGTGTGTGAAGCCGACGTGTTCGGGCGAAGAAGTTTGAAGCTTGGAGAGTGACCAATTGAAGACGCGAGGTTTCCTGGAAGAGAAACTTCGAGGGCGCAGAACGACAACAACGCTGGACTTTGAGTGATTCTCGGAAGAGTATCATTCAGACTTTTGTTCCAAGGGCTTTGGACTGAATAAGTTTTCTTACTCTTTAGTCTTTAAATGTCTTGGTTGTTCAATGCATGCGACTGCATTGTAGTGCGTATTGTTGTCTGTGTCCGTTGTTTCGAGTGTGGCTGATTGTACTGTGTAGTACGTTGTTTGATTGGTGACATATTGTACTCAACTACTGTGGAGTGTGCATACTTGTGTACTGTTTTCGATCTGCCATTATCGAGAATATAATTTTGTTTGTTTATCAACTCTCGGCTCTGACTTGTTCTTTGGGTCACAGCCGGCGTCCGCTGGCGCGCCAAAAAGGACCATTTCTAAATTGTCCACGCTTTCGTGGTGCGGTTCGGGGAGCCGATACTTCGGCCCTTGGAATTAGCCCGGCGATCGCATACCTAAATAACGGGACCTGTGTGACATAGTCATACCATGAAAATCACGACATGTGTGTCATGAATGTCATGATTTACATTTCATGGTCCTGCCGCTTTTGCGGTGATTTCGTTCACATGGCATAGTGCAAAAATGGTATGGTATGACATGATTGCATGGCGAACACAAGCGACATACCCTAACATGAAAATCAAGACATGCGTGTCATGTAAGAACATGACTACATTCCACGTTCATGATGCGCTTGCGGCTGTTTCGCTAGCGTCACATATACCGAATTTGGTATTACGGTACGTGAATGTATGACGAAGGTATGTGACTGGTACAAACATGATAATCATGAGTCGCGTGTCACGTAACAACATGACTACATGCCACGCCCATGATGCGCTGGCGGCCGTTTCGCTAGCTTCAGCTATACCAAGTTTGCTATTACGGGACGTGAATGGATGACGAAGGTATGAAAGTGGTGCAAACATGATAATCATGAGATGCGTGTCATGTAAAAACATGACAATATGCTACGCCCATGATGGGCTTGCGACCGTTTCACTAGCTTCACATATGCCAAATTTTGTATTACGTGACGTCAACGGATGAACAAGGTATGTCACTGGTGCAAATATGGTAATCATGAGATGAGTGTCTTGTAAGAACATGACTACACTCCTCAGTCAAGGCACGAATAGTTTTCTGCGTGACGCCGGCGTTACCACGCCAGGCTACGGTCCTGCCATATACTAGCAGGTGCGTGCCGTGCTTCGTTGCTTTGACGCATGCGCGTTTCAGCGCGTTCGGTTTCCCTCCGCCATGAAAAGAGAGAGACGTTGCGTTGTTTGGGTAGCGCATCGGCGCGAAGTGCAGCATTTCGCATTTCCCGCCGGTTGCCGTCGGGCTGCGCCGACGAACGCTGGTCCCGCTCTGCGTCCGGCTATAGTGTGCTCGCGTTTTATTAACGTATACCGTCGCTGTGCCCAGCCTACGCGTGCGTCAGCGCTACAGGGGAATACTCCCATTGAGCCTTTCATGATTCAGTCCCGGTCGTTTTGCTGGCTCCACATATACGAAATTTGGTGTTAATGACGTCAATGAATGGCGAAAGTACATGGCTTGTGCAAACATGATAATCCTGACAAGCGTTCATGTAAGAACATGACAACATACCACGCTCATAGCGTGCTCGCGGCCGTTTAGCTAGCTTCACATATACAAAATTTGGTATCACGTGACGTGAATAGATGACGAAGGCAAACGACACATTCAAACATGCGTGATAAACGTGATACGCAAGTCATGTACAGCATCTTTTACCTAAGCCTCGTAACATTGTGCTGATTTTAAAGTGACATATCGACTTTTATCATTCGTGATTCGCATATCATCGATTTCCACTGTACGTGGGATCTTCCAATTTTTTTCTAAACAGTAATTACAGAGCGTATTTTCCCTTTCTTCATTAGAAATATATATGTTGTGCAATATTGTTCTGGAGCACGAGAGCAAACTGTCCGCAGAGGTGAATGCAAAACATCACCTTACGCTGTGAATGACCGCCTTGTTTCTTCGTATAGCCTTACTGTTTATTATAACCTTAATCATCTCGATGTTCATGAATGTCCTGTCCTTGTACAATTTTTTGCATTGTACATCACTGAATACGCAAATAAGTATATAACATCTTGCACTGTACATGAGCATGATAATCATTATCCATCTTTCTGTGTGCACATAAGCTATGTAAGATATATCTGGAAATAACATTCTCCTATTTTAATGCATGGAGAATCGGCTGCTTTTCGTGGGACGGCTTCATGCTCTCCCATAGTAGTGTACCTACTACTCTAAATCGTTAACCACTTTTTCCACACCCCCCCCCCCCCTCTACCAGCAAGTGCCCCATTTGAGGCCCACGGGACGGCTTTATGCTCTTTCATAGTAGAGTACCAAGTACTCTGAATGGCTATACACTCTTTAGAGGCGAAGCTCCTTAAAGAGGCGCCCGTTCGTCCCTCGTAGTAGTGCGTAACATGTCTTACGCTTTGACCTGCAAGGTGGTGCCGGTGGGAGATTTCTCCTGTGCGTTGTTGAACAATAAAAAATTCGCAGCGTGCGCGTTAGCTCAAAGCCGAATTCTGCTGTTTCTCATTCCCCATTAGCAGCCATTGGCGTGTACGTTGAGCACTATCTGACAAGAAAGGGTTGCCACGTTATACTTGCTGGGCGTAACCTCCTTGGTTTTAGAAAGGTTTAGCGAGCGTTATCCGCAGTTCCATGAATACAGTGAACTAGGATACACCATGAACTCGACGTGGTTAAAGGTGGGAAGTAGACATGAAGCGCAAGCCGTAAGAAAGTGTACGTGTGCCACCACTCGTTTAGTCCTTGGAATGTCCGCTCGATGGCGGTGCTTTGATATGAGTTATATACGATGAAAAAATGCGAGATGGTGCTACTTGGAGTGTTGACTACATGGACGAACGGACACACAGACACACGCATGGACGGATGCACGGATGTCTCCACGGACGGATGGACGCATGAACGGACGCAGGGGCGGATGCTTGGACGAACGCAGGGATGGACGCACGGACGGGTGGATGGACGCATAGACGGTCACACAGACGGATGCATGGACGGACGGAAGCAAGAAGGAAAGGACGGACGGATGCTTCACCACCCTCTCCATCATTCACGCCGTGGATATGCTGCCATTTTTTTCCTGAACACACAGAAGTGTCCTAAAGCATTTAACACTTGTTCTAAACACACAGTATTTCATACTACCACTATAGCATTTGCGAGTCCGTTTGGTTAAACGCTCTCGAAGAAGTAAGACTAAAAATTCAGGATGCACGGGATTTTGAATTTCTGCTTCTTGAGCGAAGGTACCCCTCGCAAAGTGTATTTTGACGTCGCATTTGGTACCTTTTTCATGTCGTGCAACCATCTTTACGTATTGTGTGACCACTACAGTCTGCTTTGTGTTTATTTTTCTGGTCAGGTGGCAATGAGTTGGTCTCTCGTGCGGCACTGGGACAGCAGAGTTTTCAGGAAGGCTTTGCTTTTCCTTCAGTGTCCATACGCTGTCGGCTGCTGGCACTGCGCTTCCTTTTGCGCCTAGTGCAAGAGGGGAGGGGGATCCCCCGCACGAACGCTTGCCTATTACTTTCTGGGTACTTACCGTCGGCATTTGATGCCTAATGTGCACCTTAACAGAGGCCACAGTCAATAACACTTCCTTCGTTTTATGCAACATCTGTTGCCTAGGCTTTTTATCCATGTTCAGTCACCTGTGCTGGCATAGATGTGTTGACTCAACCACATATTTGAGACAGCTGCTGCTTTGTTGCTTCCGTTGGTTCCCCGAGCACGATGTGCTTGCTCTAGTCGGGTGTCTTGGAGCACGTTAACGGCTTCTTTTCTGCCTGGACACCTACGGGGCTTCATGTTGTGCCTGGGATGGGGTGTGCTTCCTACTCTCGACCTACTCAAAAGGTGGAGAATGGTCCAGTCAGCAACACGCCCAAACTGCTCCCTTCGAGAAACAAGTAAGCATTTTTAGAGGCATTGTGCCAATGCTCGTGTTTTTTTGAAAAGCCGTACATGCTGGATTTCGCTGCCTCAGAGTAAATCGCTTCGTTTCTTCTGGGCGTTGTTCGCGAGGCCGCTTCGCATGTCTTCGCATTGTGGCCGACTGTTTCTGCCTCTGGCGCAACCGCTGCGAGGCGTTGGCAGCGCGCCGCCACCGCCGCGCACTCTTCCCGATCCTAGAGCGATTGTACTCAAATCTGCTGTCTGTTTTGTCGGAGGAGCTCTTCTTCCTCGGTGAAGAGGAATTTATTCGGCCCTGGTCTTTCCCTTTTGTGTCGGTCTGTGACGGCCGAGTGAAACTTGTCTTTCGGCCGGTCTGGTATTGGTAGGCTGATGTGTCCATGCGCCCGCAAAAATGGCATGCCAAGATGTAATTATGCAAAATGGACATACTCATGTTCCGTTTGTGTCTCTTGTTTACCTTGAAATAATTTTGTGGCTGTGTTTGTTTGAACCATTGAATGTACATGTTCT
This sequence comes from Rhipicephalus microplus, assembly GCF_013339725.1. NCBI lineage: Eukaryota > Metazoa > Arthropoda > Arachnida > Ixodida > Ixodidae > Rhipicephalus > Rhipicephalus microplus. The sequence goes on along the minus strand of NW_023608214.1, from coordinate 14,552 downwards.
TTCAACATCATCTCATATCCATGTTCATGTAAATGACGTCTGTTTCATCATCATTGTTGTTGTATGTCTAAGAAGAAACTGTTCTGTTGAATGGTATTGACGTTGCGACAATAATTTTTTTAACAGACTCATTGAGGACCACAAACCACTCTAAGCTCTCCCATAGTAGAATACCAAGTACTGTAAATTGTTAACCACTTTATTTAACACCACTGAAGTTGCCTAGACGGCTTTCTGCTCTCCCCTAGCAGAGAATGAAGTGCCCTAAATCGCTAAACACATTTTAAACACACGTACTTGTTCAACCTCGTGGTATTTAGCGTAAATTTTAGGGGACCCATGAGTCTGTTAGAGACACTAACCTTTTGTACGACCAATGAGCAAAGCAACTTCGGTTTTCCTTTTCCGTTCTTGGGCTTCCGCGCTCCCTATAGATTCCGCATCTTGTGAGCGTCCTGAAAGCCATACAATAGCGTTTCTGTTAATTTGGTTTTGCAGGACTAGAGGGCAGACATGACGGCTGTTAGTGATAGCACACATTACGTCTCCCCTTAGCCAAATCAGCCAAACCATGGCCCAAACACGCGAACTTTGCTAGGTTGCAACAGTTGTAGTGAGGATGCATTCAGAGTGGTGACCGTGGCGTCGTAAAAATTCACAACATATCCGCGGAGAGCATCATTATGAGCGGGGTGAAGCATCCTTCAGCCTGTCCGCGCTTCCATCCCCCCGTCTGTCTCTCTGTCCGTACATCCGTCCATCCGTTCGTCCGTGCGTCCTTGCATGCGTCCGCCCAACTGCATAAACGTCTGTGCGTCCATCCATCCCTCCGTGCATTTGTCCCTTCGTTCGTCCATTCTTGCGTCCACCTGCGCATCCGTTTCTGCGTCTGTACGTCCGTCCATCCGTCCGTCCATGCATCGGTCTGTCCGTCCATGCGGGCGTCCGTGCGTCTGTCTATTTATCTAGCAAACACTCTAAGTACCACCATGTCGGATCTTTACGTCATATATTCATCATATAGAAGTACCACCTTCTATCGAGCACTCCCAGGATAACGAAAGGAGGCACGGCAGGACTAGAGTAGCGGCATGCGCGCACTCTCCTATGGCCTGCGATTCGTGTCTAGTTCACCCCTATCACAGTCACTGGTTCATGGCACTGCGGTCTAACCCTCTGTAAACCTTGCTAAAACTAAGAAGGTTACGACCAGTGAGTTTAACATGGCAACCTTTTCTGGTGAGATATAAGGGTCTTTTCTTTACTAGTTCTTTCAGTAAGCATCAAATTCAAGGTGAACTTTTATGCATAATAAGTAATCGATACTCGTCTTTGTGGGCTATTTCATCAAAAACAACAATCTTTTATTTATGATGAATATGAGCGGGTTTCCTCTTCAAAAGAGTGCGCCTGTGCCGCTTCTATAGTCGGGCCGTGGAGATGGTATACCTACTACTATGGTGACGATGACTACAACTACTACTGCATACATCGCGAATGCACGACTCGCGGCTTATAAGAAGCTTCGCCCCTAAGACGTATCGAACTTAAAAAAAATTGCCCGCAGCTTCCCTCGGGGGAACACTGAGAAGGATGCGGACCATATAATTGGTAGAGGGGTGTTAAAGTGCGACTTACTTGGGTCGATGGCTAAATTGGTTAACGTGGTTGTGAAATGGGGTGTTAAATTGCGACTTACTTGGGTCGATGGCTAAATTGGTTAACGTGGTTGTAGGAGGGGGTGTTAAATGAGTGAACACGTACACACGTATGCGAAAGGGCGGCGCTGGTCGAAGGGACGTCGATCATTGTGTTTGTGGATTCGTTGGAATTCATTTCACCGCGACCTTGGACGTCGACGCGCCGTACAAACCAACCGACGAGCGGCAACTGAGCGAGCGAGCGCCGACCTTGAGTATATATACAGCACGACGGCGCATGCACTGTCAGCTGTTGAATGTTCTCGAAGCGCGACGCCACATGCGCGTCCACTGGAGAATCAGGAGAATTGTAGATGTCGAACGCGGTGTGTAGAGGAGGAAGGGTGCACAGATGGTGGAGGAGTGAAGCGCGCTCGGTGTGTAGAGGAGGAAGGGATGCACAGATGGTGGAAGAGTGGGCGGACGGCGCGACGGCGCATGCGCGCGCGTCAGCTGTCGAATGTTCGAGAAGCGGTGCGGACGGCGCACTACAAGGCGCGAGTATAAGATGCTCCGCATCTAAAAGTAAATGTGAACAAACGTGGTCGCTAGCTACGCAAACGTACGATAGAGCTGTTGCGCGATACGGCACTCATGACAGATGCGATTGCAGACTGAACGCGCTTTTACGGAGCCTATAGAGGACCCACTCGTAGCCCACGAGTGAACATGGCACTAGATATAAAGGGGCGTTTCTAATGCCTCGAAAGTAGTGGCTGTGGAAGAGTGGGCAGCGTGCCCGGCCACATCTCTTCTCGCCCCAACTGGACGTGTGTTCGATTCCCATTCGTTCAACATTTGAATTTGAAGCAGCTTTTGCTAGGGGCGTGTTTCCGTCCTTTCGCCACGCGTCTCTCACTGCGCATGCGCGTACCCCCCTCTCTCTCTTCTCCTACGCTACTACTCCTCTCAATGAAAGGATACGCTTGCTCAGCACACAGGATTACTTTGTAGCCGCTAATCGACGGTTCTTCATGCGGCGTTCCACGTTTCCTTCAGACATAGCACGCCTGCTTTGGTTAGCATGCAATCACGTTTGATGTCTCTGGCACGTCGTTAAGAAACCGGCTGTTTAGCCGTGCTTTAGTCATGATCGCGGGCAGCGTTCACAGCAGTGGTCACCGGCATCAAGCGATGATCACCCACTAGACCACCGTGGTGGGGCAGAGATGGGAATGTTGCTGATGCCTTGGGGGAGTTTCAACCAAATTTAAATGGTCGAGCTAATTCATACTCTTATTTCTAAATTGCTGCATTAATAATGTTATTTATTTATAGTTGGAATATTTTCCCTCAGATTGTCCGCTTCTGCGTTGCTGTCTATCCCTTGTTGCTCCTCTATAGGGCGTTATAGTTTGACGTTTTATGGCCTGCTCCGCTCCTGATTGACCTGCTAACTGCAATGGAGTGGCGGATTATTTTCTTATTCTAGTTATGCGCATTCCGTCCGGTAGCGTAACTTGCACAGTTTGCAGCACCCGGCTGGCCAAGTTCAAGCTCGTTAAATAAAATAAGACATTATATCGTACCTTTTATGAAGTAAACAAGCTCGCATAATTCACTTGTTGACAAGTATTCGACTGTCTCGTACGATGCGGTACCAGATCATTTCATAAAAAAAACATTATTAATAAAGCGTCGACGAGAACATAGGCCCGGCGATAGTAAGCAATGTTGCATTGCAAATCCTGTTCAATCAGCATTGACGCCAAAGCTATAGTCTACTGGAATATTCTAGTGCGCTATACCAAAGGGCTTTCGCGGCTTGCACTGCGCAGCCGAGTGTGAGGCCACTGTGCACGTGGCAAATATTGAACCCTGGAGGCCGCCATCTCGTAATATGCGCGCAATCGGCGCACGCCGGAGGGAGAGGGCCCGCGTATGGACAACCTTCACTAGTGGTAACGACAGTTCGCTACACGCCCCGCTTAGGCCTGTAAGAGTAGCGTGGGCCTCGCTCCGCTAGCACACTTAAGTGAAGACCTCTTGCGCACTCGCGCCATCACACCGCTCAGTGGTTGAGTGGAGCGGAAAAAACGCCAAACTGAAACATTCGTACTTCTAATGTTTGCGATTTACTTACCTAATTATTTCTTTAACTTGTAGACATGATACACCTAATCTAAAGTTTAATAGTTTCTTCTGAAAACTACCCGGTTCTTTGCCATACCCACCAGCGTGGGAGTGTGGCCACAGTTCAAGGTGCTACTCTGCTCTTCTCAGCAACTGAAATGCCCGGCGACCACGTGAAGACTTGTCATGGAGTGGACACTCTGGGTCCTGCCCCAATACTGCAAGCCTGAGTTGTTCAGCCTCAGCGAGCATTCGGACTATTCCCCAGCCGCCCAGAGGGCCGTGCCCTTGGTGTGCTGTTAGCACATTCCTTATCACGTGGAAAGCGCTATGTGAGCTAATAATAGTAAAAATAATAATGATAATAATAAAACAATAATAATAATAATAAGATAGGGGTTTCTGTTTCTGTATAAATGGCAGAATAATGTATCGAGTAACGCATGAAGTAGAAATGGCTTCAGGAATTCAAGATCAGCCTGGTGTTCTTATGCGTGCGTCTGACATCGCACAGAACAGGTCCTCCACAGCAAAGCAACCTCACGCGGTCGGGAATCGAAACCACGACCTTTGGATCAACCGCCGCACCTTAGTCACTGGATCTGCCATGGCACACATGTTCGACACACCAAGCGTTGTGCCCATGACAGGCTAATGGATCGCAAAGCTTCGCTAAATTGACAACCGCGTTATAATCTTTAACTACATAGCAGTGAACGCAGCCACGCACTCTTGTTTGCTGATACGACAGTGAGTCTCACTAATGCGCGATTCGGGTGGTCACAAGCGCAGGCGAATGAAGTTGCAGAGCCTGCTGAATAGCAACCCGCCGCGGTGGTATAGTGGCTAAGGTACTCGGCTGCTGACCCGCAAGTCGAGGGATCGAATCCCGGCCGCGGCTGCGGCATTTCCAATAGAAGCGGAAAGGTTGTAGGCCCGTGTGCTCAGATTTGGGTACATGTTGCAGTTGGTAGAAATTTCCGGAGCCCTCCACTACAACATCTCTCATAATCATAGGGTGGTTTCCGGACATTAAACCCGACAAATCAATTAATCAACTGAATAGCAAGTAGTAGCAGTAATAAATTGGCTCATATGTCGGGTATCACGTCCCGAAACCTTCATATCATTTACAGTATTACATTGCAGCGCAGCAATTGGTCAACCCTGGCAGCGATACTATGGTTGGCATGCTGCGAAATGTTACTGACGTTCACTTACAGGGTTGCAAAATATGACAAATCAATTTCGAGATCATAGCTCCTCCGAAATTGGTCGGGTAGTAGCACTTTTATTGAATATAAAGCCTGCTTGATTGTTCTTGCCTTATAATCTTGAAGGTGAACATGTTAGGAACTGCCCTTATTGTTGAAATTTAAGTCTTTCCTTAAGTACTTATAGGTCAATACAACATCTTAGTGTCGGCGCTTTCATTAAAATTTCTATTCTACAACTGCTTACCCTCAAAAAAGCAATGCCTAAAAACGATGCGCCAAGGCATCGGTTTTTCTGACGCCGCAACTACGCGTATCACATTCATAGGGTGCAGGCTATCATGAGAAGATATCATTACCACGTAGATACGAACACTTTTATATTGAAAATGTATCCAACCAGAGCTACGATTGTTGTAACAAAAACCCAACGCCCACGCTGTAATTGCCTGCTTCACCGCAGCTAGCTAAAAATAGTATATGTTTCTTAGTTAGAACAGTTTCATGTTTCCACTAGCATTCCTACCACCCGGATAAAAAAAAATGATCCGAATAAAAACTTTCATTTTGCAAGACTCCTTCGATGTCTCCTTAGGATGCCTAATATGGCCGTCCCTGTCGCCTATGCTCCCTGCCTACAAGCATCTTTCGTTGAGAAAAGTTTGTGTCGAAATTCTCAAAGCTCAGACAGGCGCAGTTATTAAAAACGCAACAGCTGGAGCTTCGATTTCGGCTCCTTTATTGTAAAAGCATGTTTCATCACGAGTAGCTGGCTGGCGGTTGGGCAAGCAGCAACTGAAGCAGAAGCAGCAGTGCTGTTGAACGTTCTTCGCTTCATGCAGCTCCTGGAGGCCAAGACAAACTTTCGTAGTTTTACAATAGCGCAAGCACTGAGCGATTCATTGAACCTGCTTCATGGTAGACATCACAGAACTCAAAGATTTATAAGATTTGCAAAAAATAATAGTTTTCCTTTAGTGATATCATAGCTTTTCTTATTTACGCATACAGAATAAGTTTTGTGACAATTGTCACAGAACTTATTGGAAGTGAAAACCTAGCGTCATAAGTATTATTTCTTATGCCACTAGTTTTTACTTCCGCACTAAACATTCGGACATTGCCCAACTTCTTTCAGAATGATAACGATGGCATATTTCAACATTCATCTGAATCTACGATGAAGAGAACGCCCAACTGCACTGGCGCGTGCATCGTTCTGCAACATGCACAGACTGGTGAAATTATCGATTCAATTATAGTCCTTGCTTGAGGCTTACAAAGGTTCCTCAAATAGTGTTTGCGCGCCAGTGTACACACACTGGTAAATGATGGCTTCAGTGGTTACGTATACAGTTAGCTCATCGAGTCGCCTATATATATTTAAGCGCAACCTTTTTTGTGGTTAAATATGATACCTGCATTCGGCAAACATAATTTTAAACCTTGAATACGTTGATTGATTGATATTGGAGTTTAACGTCCCTAAACCACCATTTGATTCTGAGATACCCGTAGCGCAAACCAGACCTTGTGCATGGCAAGCAAGTGTTCACCGAAAGTCATTTCAGGGAATGAAACTATCTTGCAGAAAAAGCCGCCTATATGTGTTAGACAATGGTGGGAGCCCCGTTAGTACACATGCGTTGCGAGGCAGAAACAGAAGTGTACGACGTGTTCGCGCCATACGAACGGCGCCCCGAGGGGTTTGTGTAGAGACCCCATGCATTAAATTACAATAAGGCGTCATTGATAGTGATCCTAAAACGAGAAAAACATGATAACGTTTGGAGGATGAGAAAAGAGGGGGGCTGTTGCTGATGTCACTTTACCTAGAGGACCAGTTCAGGCTAGTTGAAAGGACTCGTGCGCCAGCCGCAGGCTGCGACCGCTAAGAATATGGAAGTCACCCACTTGTTGGTGGACAGAGTGCGCATGTCGTCGTAATATAAAGCTAAATTTTCGATCTCTTTCTGCTATGGCATCAACAATGTGCTCCATTGCGTAGGTGCGCGAATTTTCTTGCGGAAGCATGAAGGATACATCGTAATTGTGACAGCCACGAATCGCGACGCAGTCGGCAATTTTCAACTTTACTTGCAGTATATAGCCATTCTAGCATATATGGGTAAAACGGTTAGTGTTACACGTACAGATGTTTCTTTCCATGCTGTACAGTAGAAATACCTATTGAGAAATGGAGCTTTGCTTGTGAATGAGAACATGATGTGTAAGTGAACCGATTATGTTGTCGCGTTCTTCTATTCAAGTTCAAGATCAAGAGTCATTGAAGTTTTTTTTTCCACAACAGCGCGGCCACTTGTGGTTGAAACGGTCTTGACAAGCACAAGGATGAGCTCGTTTGAAAATATGGCCCTTTTTTCAAGACAGCCTCATGCTGAAGACATCCCTAGCGGCCCTAAAGACATCCCTAGTGGCTCACGCATGTGTTGCCGTTGTAGCGGCATCATGTCCGGGTCACCAATGTAGCGGCGTGAGAAGAGAGACGTGAGACGGCGTCGAAGGCGGCAGACGGGGCCGTGCTGATCTCGCCACTTTATTCCACGCCTGAAGCGGAGCCGCGGTGGCTGTCCACGTCCGACGCGCCAGGTGCGTGAGCTCGTTCTAATCCTCGCGCAGCTCGAGCTAGCATGAGCTGCGCGAGAGGCGCGGCACGGCGATCCAGAAATGATGATGGTGATGATGGCGCTACACCGTCATAAAGTGTTCTTTTCTCCGTTGTAGTTTTGTGAATGCGGCTGTTTAATTTACTGCCCCTCGCCATTGTTCAAGCAGCCTGATCTGATCTCAATATTGCAGGATTAAACCTTCACTTTCAATCACCCATAAAGCAGCATTCATGGCTCTTAAGCACACTGCTGAAAAACGTTCCACTAGTTAAGCATTCAAAAAGAGACTTTCTTTTTCTGGCCTCTTCTTAACTATAATCTACTTTTGTATAATTATATTGTTGGAATTTTTCAATAGGTGTTGGCACTAAATCAAATACGCACAGGCATCATGTCAAATGCAGATAGCAAGCACTCACCTGTTAGTGCATGGACATTGTTGGCTGGCAGAGCATGAACTTTGGTATATGAGAACACATTAGCCTCTGTTAAAAAAAAAACATGCATCACTTACCGAATTTGCGCTTCAGTACTTACGATGCTCGAATATTAAAGTGAAAACGGGAATTTTATTCGTGGCCGCAGAAGTTGCATTTTGACGGCTGCGAGTGGCTAAATGTCAATGTGTGTGAACCTTATTCGGTGCACATAAAAGAATACCGCATGACTTGGCTTTCTGAGCTTTTCACTACTTTGTGCCGCATAATATTATCATGGGTTTGGCACGCATCACCACAAAAGCTTTATTATAATACTTGTATAGCAACGAGGTACGGATGCGAATTTGTCGCGTAAGCACTGCGTCGCTGAAAAACTGAACCATATTGACAATATTCGATTGTCAACAATTTAGTTTTCTTTTCTCTTAAGATATTCGTCTAATAATCACAAGAAGACGAGCACTTGAAAATTGTGCTATGGTGTAATAAGGCCCACTGAAGTTAAGAAACGTTTTAATAAAACGATATGCAATGTTGTAGAAATGTTGCTTCAGAACAGGATGAATTATATTAGTAGTACGTCTTACTATACAAGCACCGGGTCTGGAAGAAAAATTCTGACAAAACTATCTTTTGAAGCCAGTAAGGAATACTAGTCCGAGTAAAATAGATTTGCATGCTTATAACAAGCGCGCAAATTTTTTTATCAAGCCTATGCAAATCTATATCAACTTTAATATGTTCCACTGCAGTGTAAGTATGTTGTGATTCATTTATCAAAACCAATTATAGAGAGGATGCTTCTGCGTCTTGAAGTACGCAACTGTTTCAAAGGCTCAGTACCTTGAGACATGGCCTCTGCAATGGCAAAGTACAGTGGTTGTACTCAGCGACTGGAATTTCCCTAAACGTTAGTGGCACGTCGTTTAATCAAAGGCGTCTCGGCGCTCTTTCTAGGTCGCGAAAGAGAAGGAAGTTGGCACTAATGGAATAACCCCACCGTCATCTAGGAAGGCAAAAACATTTTTCTTGCCGAAACCGTCGGGCGTTGATGAAGAAAACTTCCTAGGAGCGTGAACATTACTTTCGTTCTCTAGAGAACCATTGCTCGCCAAAGTTGCTCGTATAGAAGCAGCTTGTTGTGGCAATTGCTTAGGCTCACATACTGATAAGGGCTATCTTCATAATGCATGCGCGACTGCGTACAGCATCTGCGCCACGCTTGCTTCAAGCGACGGATGAAGTGGTTGCGCTGGAAGTCAACTTTTTCACGGGCTGCACTGCATCACAAAGCGTGAAATAAATAGCACCGTAAGAATACACGAAATGAAAGCTGACTTCTGCACAGTTTAAGCGTGTACTTTTTTTTTCGAAGATAAAGCAGCAACCTTGGTGATGTTTGACGCGTGGTAAGAAGTCTGTCCAAAAAAGTGGAGGTGCAGATAAATTCTGACAGGGAGAACGAACAGTGTTTTCTGTATACCCTATTTTTACATTGAAAGCTCTTGTGAAATCACAACAGCAGCTAATTTCAGCTCGCAGTTGTGACTGCGGTCCGTAACCAACAACGGGTGAAGTAGGAAAACAATTAAATAAGAAAAATATTTCGAGGATCAGATGTGATGCGTAGCAGTCCAGTATTCTGCCACAAAGCGAAGCTGTATGGGGCTTGAAACTCTCGCGAAAATGCCCTATAAATGTGGCATGCTGGACAAGAAATGGTGTTAACATATGTAGTATAGCGTATTAGACGTGTCATATAATAACCAGGTGTCCCAGTATGCTAACCACCCAACGAGTGGGCAGTCTAATGCTCCCAACCCATTGTCAAGTTCTCAGCTGAAATTCTTCTTCATCAGATGCAGGAAAAGGTGCGCGTATGCCTTGTGATGAATAGCGGGTTATTATGTGATGTGTAGCGGGGTGTTACAGAATAATGTTTACTCGGGTATTAGGGTTAGCCTCACTATTTTAAAGCATGTAGTATCCAGAAGCTAAATTCCCACATTTCTTTACTAAGGGCCTTTTGCCGTGGTTGCATGTCGTAACTGTTTGAACTCTCTCCTACCCCCCCCCCCCATATCTTGTATGGCTGAGAAATGAGTTTACGAAAAGTTTTAAACTATAGCATTTTCGTGAATACGGGTATTGATTGTTCTTTTCGATTTGGTGGTGTTGTGCCCCTTCAGTATTTTATGGCTAGTGTTAAAGCAACGACGCCCGCACCGTCGTGGTCTGTGCAAAAGACGACGATATTTATTATATTACAGCTTATAAATGCACGAACAAGTGGACGGCTCAAAAAATAATGTTCGTGCTAGCGGATTATATCAGTACGCCTGTCCGACATACATATATCACCAACAATTTTTGACTTACTTCTGCAGAAAATTTTCTTTCCAAAAGAATATACGAAGGCACTGCACTTGAGGTGATTTTCTTTTTGTTTGTAACTTGGCATAACTTAGCTCCGGTGAATAAAGATGGGTGCTACACGCCTAGATGTGCTTATCTAAAATCAACTTCAGAGTTGGCCATGATGTGCCTTGCCAAAATACTCAACAGGAACGCACTCGCTATTGACATGACAGTCTGTGACGAAAATGTTTCATAAGCGGCTTTTTTACTCATTTCTTTCGAAGTCGCACAGCCTTTCATTTTTTAGAGGCAACTGAAGAAACTGGCGTTGCTTGGGGAGTACGCCTTTCCAAGTGAAGTGAAGTGGACGCAAACATTTAGAGCAAGCGTTCGCTTTCTGCCATTTTTTCTTCGGCATGACGTTCTCCACAATCCTCTCTTTTTTCAGACTTTGATCACCACCAGCAAGCTACAGCGGTCGAGAAGGAACTTATTTATGTGCGTTTGGGATGGGATAAAAAAAGAGAAAAGGGCAGGTGACGGTTGCGGAATCTTCAAAGTTCGACAGCACTATATACGTCGAGTGCGCACCGCACAAAACTCCTTGCGCTCTTTCTAGTGCATTCACCTTAGGTCTAGGTTTCGAAATACGTATTTCGTTTTCTCAGGCGTTGTTTGAATTTGTACGAGTAAACTTCAACTCTATGTGGCCTAAAGCAAACGTACAGCAGTACAGATGGCGCAGTAGTCTAGTGTTCTAATGTGCCACCAGTGTGGCGAGTGGGGACTTGCGGCCACTTCAGTTTTAATTAACTGGCTTGCTACAATCGTCGTACATCCGTCAGATACGGACACGTTGTATGCTGCAAGTGCCTGTGCGCTAAACTGATGCAACGGGTAAGCTTCCAGAATGTTAACAGTTACAGTGCATCACTTTGTGGTACCTCGAGCGAAGAGAAAATATAATATTTACAGAAATGTTTTCAACGTGGCGGAGCCCAGGCGCGGAACAGGCTGTTTGGTGAATCATGCAGCCGGCTGGCGTAAAGCTCGAAGCATAGGCCGTCACCATCGATGCTTGTTAACATTACTTTTTACCATTATGCCTACTTGTCGTAGAGTAAACGATGACTTTTGTGTCTGACTTTTTGAACAAAATTTTGTATTCCCGCAAGCAATATACGTACGGTCGCTCAACACACAGTTGCATTTATTATACAAGGCATTTCCGAGAACTTTTCTGTGCAGTTGTTCCACTCCGTTACCAGTCATTGCTTGGGCTGCATGTAGCCTGGAGAAAATTCACAACGTGCACGGCAGCTTACCACGTGTTATCTCAGCTGGTACGAAGCGCATTACAACCGCATGGCGCGGCTTCGCTTGCATGCAAAGTGATACTAGGGAGCTTCAGATTAACGTTTGCAGACGCTGCGGGCGTTGTAGGCGTAGTGGGCACCGTATGGATTTTCGAATAATGTTTGCCCCTCCTAAGAAACAATCTAGGGATTTTAGCTGCCCTGCAAACTCAAATGCATATAAAATACACTTAGCCTAGACAACAGCGCTTGCGGGCCGCATGCGGGCCGCACACGCTGCCCGCTATTTTGGATTTTCTGCGGGCGCGCCGCGAACGTGAACAGCGGCTCGCGTACGACGCATGCGCAGTGGCAGCGACCACACAAAGAGGGCTCGCAATGCGCTATTCTTAAACTTCCTAATAAGAGCTAAAGCGAGGTAAGGCTATGGGGAAGGAATATCAAACTTCCTTTAGTCTGCGACGCAATTTGCCTAGCATGCGGAACGTCTTCCTTCACGTTACCGTTTGCGAAGGGTCAGCGGTACGGTGGAAAATAGCAGCGGTGTACGAGGGCGAAAATGGCTGCATCCGTTGATTGCCTTCCGTCAAGCCACAAGTATTTTGTAATGCAGACTCGGATGTTGATTTTCCCAATGGTCCTTAAATATTTCGTGCCGGTAAAAAATGTGCGTTCACTTGGGTGGATAGTAAACAAGCTACAGCTTATACTTTTCAAATACTCTCCCGGCACCATTTGCTTCAACGTGGCGTACCATATTCTTATGTTCTCGTCGGTTTCCGAAGCACAGTCACTTTCGAAAACGAAAAAAAAAGAAAAAAAACGCCAGGCCTGCGCGCAAGGCGCGGCACAGTCACGGCGAAATCTAGAATAGCGGCATTTCGGAGCTTTTTCCAAACACTCATTGGGTAACTGCTGCAAGGACACTTGCTCGGTGCACACTGCGACATTATTAATAAAAATGCTAATATAGTAGGCCGGCATTTACTGTGCTATTTTTCATCATTCTTCTGAGAAGAGTGGTATCTGCTAGACTATTGGGAGAAATTTTGTGCCAATTGTTCATGCAGTTGCTGATGACAAAGAGGAATTGTGTCTGAAGAGGGTATGCGCCACTGTTAATATTACTGCTTTAAAGATGGGTACTCGTCGAATAGATATAAGCAGGCACGTGGCGTACCACAGGGGGCTGTCCTGTCGCCAGTTTTATTTAACATTTTCTTAAGCTCCATTCCATCAACTAAGGATATTCAGTTATATGTGTACGCGGACGATATTGCTTTCTTTGCAAGTAATACCGACCTTCAATCATTACACCAGAGTCTACGAAATTATCTCAATATGATAGAAAGATGGCTTAAAAATATTCATATGACACTGAACGGAAAGAAAAGTGTACTTCTTGCATTCTCTTTTCTGCAGCCTATCAACATCTCGTTAATGTACAGCAATGAGCTCATTCCGCAGGCGAATTCCCTTAAATATTTGGGCATCATATATAATGACACATTAAATTGGAGAAGTCACATTGATGATGTGTACTCTAAGGCAACACGGGCCATGGGGTGGCTTGGGAAGCTCACAAAGCGTAAAGCGGGTTTAAGGAGAGATGTGCTAATAATGATATATAAACTGTACGTGCGGCTCATCATGGAATTCGGATGTGTATTATTTTCTGGCAGCGCAGCTTATAAAATGAGACCCCTAATACTGCTGGAATGAGAAGCGTTGCGTTTGTGTCTGGGTCTACCAAAGTTTGCTGCAAATAACGTGTTGTTGGAAACTCGCCAACCTGCTCTGCTAAATAGGTTTAAAATTCTTACTGTGCAAGCATTCCTAAAGATATACAGTTCACGCCAAAGACTCTCATTTTACGCTTTCATTCAAGAACCGGCTTTATTTTTCGAAACCCATTGGTCGCGACTACACACCCCGCAAATAGTAATTGCACAAGCGCTACTAAAGCAACTGAATGTAAAATTAGACATATTGCTTCAATACACAACCTAAAGTCAATGCGTAGCATACAATTGGATGATATATTTTTTTATAACGCGAAACATTTGGCATATAGGTATTTAAATGACCAGTTAGCAGATTATCTTGCTCACCTAGAGATAAGCAATATCATTGCGACTGATGCATCTCTGTCAAAAAAAAAGGCTGGGGTTGGCATTGTCTCTCCTCCTTTGAACTGGTCCTTTTCGATTTGACTCCCAAATTATACCCCTGTATTCATTGCAGAATTATTGGCTATTGTTCTTGCCCTACTCAAATTGCCCTCCAGCGAATAATTAGCAGTTATCATTACAGATTCGTTATCAGTTTGTAATGCACTTTCTGCGGCAGTAAATGCAGAGCTGATGAATACGTTTCGGCATTTAGCACCGAAAAACGTAAAAAAAAAAACTGCATTTGCTATGGGTACCAGGCCACCGCGGAATATATTTGAACGAAATGACGGACTCTTTAGCAGCAGTATCTCTGGGTGGGCCCACCATCCCAGTTTTGCCAGATACGGCTTACGTGACAGCGCTAAGGTTCCGAAATGCTTGCCTGCAATGGGGAAAAGGTAATTTGGATAAATTCAAAAATTTCGAGCATTTGAGCTATTGCTGGAATAAACAGTGGTGTGTACCTCGCCAGTTAGAGGTCACTTATACCAGATTGCACTGTGCAGTTCCACAACTAATTTATTACCTTAACAAAGCTCGGCTCAAGGCGTCACCGCTATGCATTTGGTGCAACGAAATTGAAACAATTTAACATTTATTTTTATTTTGTCATCGTGATTCTTATAAGAGAAAAAGATTTTTAGTAG
>NW_023608213.1:0-37711 GCF_013339725.1 Rhipicephalus microplus | reverse complement strand
ATTGCCGTAAGCCAAATAAAATACAAAGGTTGGCGTTACGTTTCATATTTAATGTTTATCAGTCTGTACACTCCCCAAGTGAGCTTTGCGAGATAGCCTACGTTCAATCACTCAAACGCAGGACAGCGTATAGACCACCTACCCTGCTACGCTGAGGCAAGATTTGTGATTACTGGCTCAGCTGCAGAAGATGCTGGCTTCATTCTTCATGCCCTAATCCTGCGTCATTTGGCTCGTCATGTTTACAGCTTAGTGACCGAGAAAGGGTGTTTGTGTCACAAATGTTAAATGAAGTACTGTGCGCTGCTGTTACTGCTCATGAGACAGCTTCAAGCTACCACCCTCAGGCGAACGGTCTCAACGAAAGATTTCATCGCGCTCTTGCTGGCATGGTAGCTGTTTACGTCCAACCCGACCACGAAAACGGGGATACGCTTTTACAGTTACTGACGTTCACCGACAACACGGCCGTTCAGCGCACAACTGGCTACTCGCCATTCTGCCTCGTGTACGGAGGTTCCGTTACTAGCTTTCTCAACGTCTGCTTCTTTAACAGCAATGTTAATTCATGTCAGTTTCTAGCGAAAAATACGTTTCCGACTAGCCCAGCCTCGCCATCAGGCTCACATCAATAGTAAAGTGAGACGACACGAGCGGGAGATAATTTATGACGCATCCCATCGCGTTGAGTCTTTCCGACCTTGATGAGGTGGCGGCTTTGACACCTATTCGCACCCATGGTCTCTGTGACACGTTTAAACGGTGCCCTATCGAGCCAAACGTAGTTTTAGAACAGACTTAGCCCGTCAATTATCATGTGACGCCACTTGTCGCCTCAACAGACCACCGTTTCCGCAGCATCGAGACAGTCGACGTTTTTCGCATGAAACAGGATGTCCGCTTCCACATGGGGGGAATTAGTGTGGGCGTTTGTTATTTACATCGTTAGCATCCCTGCTAGATCACAATCACCATCATTTGCTTGGCTCTTTGTCCTCATCACCACCGAGTGTCATCATCATCGTCATCGTGTGGGTGCGTGTTCGGCCCGTTCGTGTTCCGAGATCTCGCTTCAAATAAACGCCCTGCCAAGGAAAGTATAGGGGAAGTTATTAGACCGAATCGTAAGGTGAAGAAAAAAAAGTGGCTGAAAAGATGACTTGCCGTGGGCAGGAACAAAACCTTTGACCTTCAAATAACACGTTCGAAGCTCTACCACTGAGCTACCTTGGCGGCTATACTCCCAGCCACTTTATCGGGTATATATGTGATTTTAAACGTGGGATTGTCAGTCAGCGCCATTATTAGCCCTGGCGGTGAGTGTGGCGCACTCTTTAAGAGCCTGTGTGCCATCACGTAGCACGTGAACGTGAGTTCCGTTTGTTTCCATGAGTGATCAGTGAGTAGAATAGGCTGCCGAATTCTACAGACTCATCTGAACGTGTGCTTTCTTTCTAAAAAAAAACTAAATGACGTCATGTTCAAAGATGTATAATTCATTTTCTGCTTATTTTCTGTGCTATAGGGTAAACTCCATTGGCTATTTTTGTCATTCATTGTTATGTATAATAGTTAATAACGCAATAGCGTTGAAGAGCTTGTTTTGCAGAAATTCCGCCGTTGGAATCGGCATCGGCGTTGGCGTCGTCAGTTGTGAGCGAAAAATAATCATCTTGTGCATGACCGAAAAATCAAGAACAATACAAATGCAGTAAATTTAATGATAAAAAATTTGAGCACAGTGGAAACCAAACCAGGGTTGTTGCGGTCCGAGTGTTTTCGCGTGCCAAGCGGATGTTCTACCACACGGCCATGATTCTGCTTGTGAAAACAGAGAAAAGAACATCTTCTGCTTAGAAATGCAGTGATAGTAGTTTTCCTGCTTCACAAACACATGCGACCTGTATATATGCTTCACAATGTAACATGAATTATTCGAGTAATAATGTTTGGTAATGCGCCCATTGCCAACGGACATCACAATATGTGTTTATCATCATGGCTCTGTGGTTGAAAGCCGGTACCCCACTACAAAAGGCACAGACGCTACTGCGCCTAATACCTTAAGGACACGTAGTGGGTGCAAAGCTAATCGAAAAGGTTTCACTTACTAATAAGTGCTTGATGAACGCACTACGAACTTGATGTCGGTATCGAGTTACACTCCTTTAGGCGAATATTTAGGGTTTCATATGTTTTATTTACAAATGAAGTACCTATTTTTTGTGTCTGTATGTTTCTCGCACCCTTGTTATAGCCCAAATGGGGTTCACAGTATAATAAATTTAAATAAAAATGGAATGGTGTGCACAACGTCATAGTCACACCACTGTCACCTGATATTATGCGGTAATGGAAGGTGACTTCACCATAATGAAGAGCAGTGAAACGACATATCGGATTATCCTAAATGCAGGCTTCTTTGTAAACTTCTGCACAAATCATTTATTCAGAAACGCTGCCTGACTTGAATTTAACTTGCCACCACCTTCAATGCAGCGCGTGTGAAACGCATTTGTGCTGCCGACGGCGCTTCCGAAACATATTTACGCTGCATTGAGTCAGTGGCAAGTCAAGTTGAAGTCAAGGAGCATAGTCAAGATACAACAAAACTCTACAACCGTCCCAAAAGCTTAAAGGGCCACTCACTAAGTTTAACAATTTTTAACTGACAAGCGCAATTCGTAGTTGAGGCGTATATGATCACGTCTGCCAAAATTTGCAACGCTATAAGCACCGCAAAAATGGGTCATATTTGAAGATGAACGCTGCTTTCCTTTCCTTTTGAGGGCGCGAGGCCAGAAAATGAGGGCATGACGTGCGCGTATGAATGGCCCTACGTACACGGCAATGGAATGACGTTGGTCCTCTACGTAGAGGAATATGTTTTGACGTTGCCAACAGTGGCACGTGACATATCGAAAACTGTTTAACAAGACATGCGTAGTTTTTGTATTTGTTGCTTGAAGAGAATAATAATCTCTAGATAAATCAGGACATGTAATAGGAGAATGTAAGCGTTCTTTTTCTTCTTTTTTTTCCCTCGTGAATTGCAACGAGATGCGGGGCTAATGTGCCGGCGTTTCGCATGCGTTCGTGTCCCCGCGGTTTCGCGGTCAGCGCATCGAGCCGACGACAGCCGTGGAACGCTCCTATGTGTTCGCGCACTCAATGTGCTCATCTATTCAACCGTGTTTAAGCCGCGTTTCCAAACCATCCTGCAGAAAGAGGCGGTAGACCTCAAAACAACTCTGGTCAACACAAAAAAAAATGGCAGCATATCCACGGAGTGAATGATGGAGAGTGGGGTGAAGCATTTGTCCGTCCATGCGTCCGTCTGTGTGACCATCCATGCGTCCACCACCAGTCCGCGCGTGCGTCTGTTCGTGCGTCCGTCCCTGCGTTCGTCCATGCATCTGCCCCTGCGTCAGTTCATGTGTCCATCCATGCATCTGTCTGTCTGTCCATTCGTCCCTCTATTCAGCACTCCAAGTACCACCATCTCGCATCTTTTCATCCTATATTCCCCATATAGAAGCACCGCCATCCAGCGGACACTCCGAGGGCTAAACGAGAGGTGGCACATGCACACTTTCTTACGGCTTGCGCTTCGTATCTACTTCCCACCTTTAACCACCTCGAGTTCATTCATGGTATATACTAGTTGATTGTACTCATGGCACTGCGGCTCAACGCTCGCTAAACCTTTCTAAAGCTAAGGAGGTTACACCCAGCGAGTATAACGTAGCAACCCTTTCTTGTCAGATCGTGCTCAATGTACATGCCAATGGCTGCTAATGGGGATCGCAGCATGCGCGTTAACTAAAAGCCGAATGCTCATTGTCTCCTCATTCCTCATTAGCAGTCACTGGTATGTACATTGAGCACAATTTTATATTGTTCATTAGCGCACAGAAGAACCCTCTCACCGGCACCACCTTAGAGGTCAAAATGTTATACTCGTTACACACTACAACAGCTACGAGGGACGAACAAGTGCCGCTATAAGAAGCTTCGCCCCTTAAAAACGGGGTTGTGTTAGTTCGGGCAGGTCATGCACACATGACCTCTTGGTCGGATGCCGGAGAGGGTAGCGAAGAGATTTAGCTCGCCAAGGCTACGCGGAGAAGCGGCAAAAGCTTCGAGCTCGCCTCCTGTCGTCCTCGTTTCGCACTGCTTAAAAAACTGTTTTCTCGGCTCGTAATGAACCAATCAAAAACAATTTTGTGGCAAAATGTCCTTCATTGAACACACAAGAACTTCAAGGGTCTAACTAAAATTTGGTATGCTGCCTGGTAAGTGGCCTTTAACAAATGGTGTTCAATAAATAACAACGATATAGCATAGCTAAATGAGTAGCAAAACATATAAATGCGTTAGACTGATTAAGTGAGTAAGTGCAACCAGTTTCAGGTCGCGATCGGCGTCGTTGAGAGTTCGTGATGCCGTCGGGGACAACCTCGTAACCAAGTGGGCCGAGACGTCGAACAACCCTGTACGGTCCGAAGTAGCGTCGCAGAAGCTTTTCACTTAGTCCACGTCGGCGTATCGGCGTCCACACCCAAACACGTTCACCGGGCTGGTATTCCACAAAGCGTCGTCGAAGGTTGTAACGGTGGCTGTCGGTCGTCTGTTGATTCTTGATACGGAGACGCGCAAGTTGTCGGGCTTCTTCGGCGCGTTGAAGGTACTCGCTCACATCGAGGTTTTCTTCGTCGGTGACGTTGGGTAACATGGCATCGAGCGTCGTTGCCGGGCTCCTTCCGTAGACCAATTTGTATGGAGATGTCTGCGTCGTCTCCTGCACCGCCGTGTTGTATGCGAAGGTCACATACGGAAGAATGGCGTCCCACGTCTTGTGTTCGACATCGACGTACATTGACAGCATGTCGGCGATCGTCTTGATAGGCCGCTCGGTGAGGCCGTTGGTCTGTGGGTGGTACGCTGTCGTCCGGCGGTGGTTTGTTTGGCTGTATGCCAAGATCGCTTGTGTTAAGTCGGCAGTGAATGCCGTTCCTCTGTCGGTGATAAGGACCTCCGGGGCGCCGTGCCGTAGGACGATATTTTCGACGAAGAACTTAGCTACCTCGGATGCACTGCCTTTTGGCAGGGCTTTTGTCTCGGCGTAGCGGGTGAGGTAGTCGGTAGCTACCACGATCCACTTGTTTCCGAAAACCGACGTCGGGAACGGCCCCAGTAGGTCCATACCAATCTGCTGGAAAGGTCGGCAAGGCGGATCAATTGGCCGCAGAAGTCCCGCTGGCCTTGTCGGCGGTGTCTTGCGTCGCTGACAGTCCCGGCATGTCCTGACATAACGAGTGACGTCGGTGGTAAGACGTGGCCAGTAGTACCTTTCTTGTATCCTCGCGAGCGTGCGAGAAACACCGAGGTGCCCTGCCGTCGGATCATCGTGCAGGGCCTGCAGGAGTTCTGGTCGCAGAACTGAAGGCACCACAAGGAGGTACTTAGCTCGAAGCGGTGAAAAGTTTTTCTTTTGTAGAAGACCGTTTCGTAGAAAGAACGACGCAAGTGCGCGCTTGAATACCTTCGGGACTTCGGCGGTCCTGCCTTCGAGGTTTTCTAGTAGGGCCTTAAGTTCCGGGTCGGCCCGCTGTCGTTCAGTGAAGTCGTCGGTAGTTATCGTTCCCAAGAATTACTCGTCATCCGGGTCGTCGGGTAGCGGTTGGTCGACAGGCGCACGAGAGAGACAGTCGGCGTCGGGGTGTTTTTTGCCGGACTTGTTAATGACAGTAATGTCATACTCTTGAAGTCTCAGGCTCCATCGTGCGAGGCGACCTGAAGGGTCCTTCAAGGTGGCTAGCCAATACAAGACGTGGTGGTCGCTCACAGCTTTGAAGGGCCTGCCGTAGAGGTAGGGGCGAAATTTTGGCGTAGCCAAGATGATGGCGAGGCACTCTTTTTCTGTTGTGGAATAATTTGCTTCTGCTTCGGATAGCGATCGGCTGGCGTAACTAATATCCCTTTCAAGTCCGTCAGCCCTCTGCACAAGAACGGCGCCAAGACCTACGCTGCTTTCGTCAGTATGTATTTCTGTCTCGGCGAATTCGTCGAAATGGGCAAGTAACGGAGGCGTCTGGAGGCGATGTTTAAGCTCCTGGAAAGCGTGTTCCTGTGGCGTTTCCCACTTGAATTCCACGTCAGCCTTGGTAAGGTTAGTGAGAGGATCGGCGATGCGGGCGAAGTTTTTCACGAACCGCCTATAATAGGCGCACAGGCCCAGAAATCGGCGCACGGCCTTCTTGTCAGTGGGCGGCGGGAAGTCGGCGATGGCGGCTGTTTTCCGTAGATCGGGACGAACTCCAGACTTGCTGATAACGTGTCCCAGAAACAAGAGCTGCTCATACGCAAATCTGCACTTTTCTGGCTTCAGTGTGAGTCCGGACGTCTTGATGGCTTGAAGTACAGCTTCAAGGCACCGAAGATGCTCGTCGAAACTCGAGGAAAACACGACGACGTCGTCCAAGTACACAAGGCAAATCTGCCACTTCAATCCTGCCAGTACTGTTTCCATAACGCGTTGAAAAGTTGCAGGCGCTGAGCAAAGGCCGAAGGGCATCACCTTAAACTCGAAGAGGCCGTCCGGTGTTATAAATGTCGTCTTCTCTCGGTCTCTTTCGTCGACTTCGATTTGCCAATAGCCAGTCTTGAGGTCCATTGACGAAAAATACTTGGCGTTATGGAGCCGATCAAGTGCGTCGTCTATTCGTGGGAGAGGATGCACGTCCTTTCTTGTGATTTTGTTCAGGCGGCGATAATCGACGCAGAAACGTAGGGTCCCATCCTTTTTCTTCACTAACACCACGGGGAATGCCCATGGACTCTTGGACGGCTGGATAATGTCATCCCGCAGCATTTCATCAACTTGTCTCTTCATGGCCTCACGTTTTCTCGTCCAAACCCTGTACGGACTCTGACGGAGTGGTCTGGCATTTTCTTCGGTTATAATGCTATGTTTCGTGATAGGTGTCTGCCGAATTTTCGATGATGACAAAAAGCAATCTTCGTATTGCAGGAGCAGGGCCTTGAGCAGTTCTTGCTTATCGTTCGGAAGTCTGCGATTGACGTCGAAAGCTATGGGAGGGGCTTGGTTCCTGTGAGCAGGTTCCGCAGAATCGGCGAGGGTGAAAGCACTGGTGGCTTCGACAATTTCTTCGATGTATGCGACCGTTGCTCCTTTGTTCACATGTTTGTACTCATTGCTGAAATTCATGAGCATAACCGTTGCTTTCCCTCCCGGCAGCTCTGCAATTCCTCTTGCGACGCAAATATTTCGGGTGACCAACAGATGCTGACTGCCTTCAACGACGCCTTCCAAGTCAGGTGATTTAGGAGCGCCGACTGAAATAATGACGCTTGAGCGAGGTAGAATGGTGACTTGTTCTTCCAGAACATTCAAGGCATGGTGTCCTGACGGCGTGCGCGGCGGTAGTGCTTCTTCTGTGGACAACGTTATCGACTTTGTTTTTAGGTTGATGACAGCACCATGGAGGCATAAGAAGTCCATGCCAAGGATGACATCTCTCGAGCAACGCTGGAGGACTACGAAGTCTGTAGGATAAATACAGCCGTTAATGGTGACTCTCGCTGTGCAGATTCCTGCAGGCGTTACGAAATGACCTCCGGCTGTGCGGATTTCGGGGCCTTTCCAAGCTGTCCCAACTTTCTTTAACTTCGCGGCGAAGGACCCACTGATGACAGAATAGTCGGCTCCAGTATCGACGAGAGCGGTCACACTGTGGCCGTCGATAAGAACGTCGATGTCGCTAGTTCGCCGTCTCGCATTACAGTTAGGGCGTGGCGTCGGGTCACGGCTGCGCCGACTTGTTCCGCTGCTTCCATGTTTCGTCGTCAGGCCACCTTCGGTAAGTGAGCTTTCGCCGTCAGGGCTTTGCCTGGTTGGCATTGTGTTCGGAAAGCTCCGTCGCGGCGTCGTCGTTGTCGGAGGATCTTCGGTAGTTCGTCGCACAGCAACCGCACCTCCACCGGTTTCTGCCCTTAGTTTCCCGGATACGGGCTAGGAGACCGGCCCCGCGTTGGGCCGGAGTACTGCCGGGGGTGCGGTGACATGCGGCGGCTGGGCGACGGCGAACGCGAAGGACTTCGTGGTGTCTATTGAGTTCCTGTCAGGTAGTCGGCGATGTCATGTGGCCGTTCCCCTGGCTGCGGACGTGGTGCATCGACGGCGAAGCCACGCAGTCCCATCTGTCGGTACTGGCAAAGGCGGTAAGTGTGCCCGGCCTCGCCGCAGTGGTAGAACAGTGGGCGGTGATCAGGGGTGCGCCAAACGTCGGTTTTCCTCGGTGCACTGCGCTGGCCCACTGGTGAACGGTAGGTCGTCGGTGGGGGTGGTGGCGGCGGTGGTGTCTGGCGACGAAAGTGCGACGGGGCGGCGTTTTGGCGTGGACGGGGAGGAGCGTTGTGGCGCACTGCGGCGGCGTAGCTCATAGTTTCGGGCTCGGGCAGCGGTGTTTGGGGAATTCGAAGTGATTGCCGAACTTCTTCTCGCACAATGTCGGCGATCGAATCCACTTGAGGGTGCGCCGAAGCCAACAGTTTGCGCAGCTCTTCCCGCACGATCGCTCGGATCGTTTCACGCAGGTTTTCGGAGTCACTGGTTTGAGCAGCAGCGCATTGTGGAGTCAGGCGACGATTATACTGTCTGGTGCACATGTCAAGGGTTGGTGCACATGACAAATTCTTGGACGGTGTTCGGTGGATTCCTCATTAGTCCCGCGAAGAGCTCCTGTTTGACCCCTCGCATGAGGAAACGAACTTTCTTCTCCTCAGGCATGTCTGCGTCAGCGTGACGAAATAGGCGGGTCATCTCCTCTGTGAAAATTCCAACCTTCTCATTTGGTAGCTGAACCCGGGTCTCTAGTAGAGCAGCGGCCCTCTCTTTGCGAGCGACGCTCGCGAACGTTTGGAGAAAGGCGCCGCAGAAGACATCCCACGTTCGGAGCGTGGACTCACGATTCTGTAGCCAGGTCCTTGCGGTGTTTTCCAGGTAGAAGTACACACGACGGAGCTTTTCTTCGTTGTCCCAGTGGTTGAGGGCGGCCACACGGTCATATGCTTCTAGCCAGGTTTCCGGGTCTTCAAACGATGACGCATGAAACGTTGGTGGTTTCCTCTGTTGATGAATGACGATCGCGGGCTGGGACACTCCGGTTGTCATTGTCGCTGCAGTAGAGGTCATGGCCTTGGCCTTCCGCGCCTTGTCTTGTAGAAGCCCGTACTCCGGTGGGAGACCTTGCTGTAGGCGGCTTGTTCGCTGCTCTTGGTTGGCGTCGGTGTCTTCTCCGCGACGTGGGCTGGGTTTACGGCTTGACGGGGGCGTCCGGTATATGAACGAAGCAGCACCTCCACCAGATGTCACGGGGTCGTGACGTGGCCGAAGACAGGAGACTTCGTGTTGGGATTTAACTGTTTATTTGGGCGAACCTGGGCCCGGTAAACGGAAAGTCCAATTACAGCAGTAGTCTTGCACAGATAGCAGTCTCGGACTGATAGCGGCGTACGGAATGCCGGCCTTCGATCAACAACTGACAAGCGGCGAAGCGCGTCGGCATTTATACTCTTGCTGTCGAATGTTCTAGCGTTATCGCTGGCGGTGGCGTAGGTTCCAGAACAATCTGTACTGTTCGCACAGTGGGCGTGATCTTATCGAAACGATCTACTACAGTCCGGAACCTTCTCGAAAACTGCAGGCGCGGTTTGCGCTGAGAATCGTGTGCTGTTTTGGGACGATAACAAAAACTTGGGAAATGGAACGTGGCAATATATTATATTTACTATTACAAAAAGTATTCGACAAGCATGCAGAATAGATCATCTTGACTTCTTTAACTTCAGTAAAATTGCTATGAACTTGTCTTCTTTCTTATCGAGATTATTTTCCAGAACACTGAAAACCTTTTTCGAACACAGTTTTGAGCGGGCATGTTTTGAACTTCTCGCGCGTGTGTCATAAACTTCACGATGAACTCGCTAAAGAAGAGGACAACGGCGATCAATGAAGTGCTGACGTGGCCATGCAAAAAAATCAAACATAACAAACGACTTAGTGCGGTGTTTCAGGAAATTAAGCTCAAAGGGTGTTCGAATGAAACGCGTGAACATACGGACGACGCCGTTGATAGGAGAAAAGCTTCCAAACTACGTGAAACTATCGCAAAACCGAGATTCCGCCTTGAACAACGCCACCAATATTAAAATTATTCTAGGTGGCGCTGACTTGAACCTCGATATAAGAAGAACACGACGAAGAATGCAGAAGAAGAAGAAGCAAGAGGGTATAAAAGTGGGCCGGAATCGAACGTTCGGCGTCAGCTGTCCGGGAGCCGCAGCCAGGACCCGCCGGAAGCCACGTCGAGAAAGGCAAGTGTTCGACCCTCTAGGCCCCTTTTATTGCTATTGCTAACTGTTAGTTCATTGCCATTCGCCTATATCACCCATGTCCCTCTGCTGTAGCACTGCATTCTTTGCCGAGACCTGCTGCTTCTCTGGGGCTCTGGGCGCAGCCGTGGAAGGCGCGGAATGGAGAATCCGAAGGAAGAAACGCCGCCATCCTGCAGACTTTCCATGCCGCTGGTCCGCAGGCCGTGCTCGAACACGCAAGTTGCTGGTCGTGCTTGCTCTAGGGTTTTGGCCAAAGTTTGTGTAGTGGCTGTGGTTTCTTTGTCTTTATTAGGTGTTCCTATAGTGCTTTTACAGCTAAGTAAGCGCTTTTAGCGCTAGAAAGTTCACTTAGATGCAGTTTTCTTCACCTGGACCAGGGGCTTGCCTCTGGTCTGCTTCACTTCCGCCACAGGAAATACCAGTGGATCAGTTTCTACGCAACGGCATTCCCGCAGTTCCTGTGGCCCTCGTCCTTATCAAATCATGGTTTTGGGAGATAACACTCCAGATTTTAATGAAGTCAAGATAATTGTGTACGCAACCGTTCTATCATTTCCATTGAGAGCATCTTGTACGCAAGTGTTCTATAACTTTCATGGAATACAGCTCATGCTCCGTGTGTCGCATTAAAATCTGTCTTCCTCGCAATGTGAAGGAGCACGCGCTCTTCCACTATGTAGCAAAACGTGGGTTGATTTCGGGAGGGTATTGTTCTGGCATGCTGAGCTTCCACGTTTTAAGTGCGAATACACTTTATAAGCGACCTCAAACCATCCACCGCCGTCGGCAGCGTCCGCAGTCTTCTCTCTATCTTTAAAAGAAAGAGGACTTGGCGGGCCACAGCGCGACGCTCTACCGAATAAGCCACGGACGCGACGCTGATATCGGTGTCAGTAACGCGCCTTATACCCCCTCCCCTTCGCTATCTCCTCCGCTCTCCTCGCTCGCTGCAGCTGCGCGCACACCCCTCTCTCTCGCGCGCCCGCCTTCTCTCTCAGTCTCCCGTCGAGAGCGGGTCGTGCGATGGATGTCCTGGAGGCAACGCTACCATCAACAACGAATGCAGTACAACCGAATGCCAGCACTGCACCCGTCGTTGGAGGTGACGGTACCGCGGTGGTTTCGCTGACGTTCAAGACAAGGCGGCGCTGCGAAGGGCTCGTGAGACCGAACGTAAGCAGGCGAAGCGTGCAGCGGATGCCAAACTGCGCGCTCGCGAGGCCGAGGGAAAGCGGGCGAAGCGTGCAGAGGATGCCGAACTTCGCGCTCGCGAGGCCGAGGACAAGCGGGCGAAGCGTGCAGCGGATGGTGAACTGCGCCCTCGCGAGGCCGAGATGAGGCGTCAGCATCGAGCCGCGAATGCGGCCCAAGAAGCGGAACGACAACGCAAGCGTCAGGCGGAGAAGGGCGATGAAGGCCGGCGTCAAGACGCCGCTCGAAATCGTCAACGGCGAGTGGACGCTCCCGAAGCCGTTCCAGCCAGTGAACGTGCCGCGTGGGAGAGGGTGCGAGCCCTGGACTTTGCAGGTCCGGACCCGTCGTGAAGTGTAAATAAATAATACTTCGTGTATAATGTATCTGTGTATAAATGCTTCGTGACAAACAACACTTAAATTCATTATTACACTTTAATCATCATCATCAGTAATAAAACTCCCAAGCATTTCCCCGAGGGTGAACATGGTTAAATGCGAATGCACAGGGTGATGCTATGAGTGGGTGTAAAGTTAAAATCCATTGGCATTCGCCAGTGAGTTAACGTAAACTCCCGCGTGTGATCAAATTGCGATTCCCAGGAACCATTACGCCATAAAAGCACCATAGTGTGAATAATAAATATAATAGTGCGAATTATTAAATACCCCTCATATCATCACCCCGTGCATTCGCACTTTACCATGTTCACCATCGAGGAAATGCTTGGGAATTTTTCGCCATTATACTGCTTACAATTCCCTTAAGGATGCAAGTACAGATAAGGTCAACACACATGTCTAGAACGACGGAACGCCCCACCGCGGTGGTCTAGTGGATAAGGTACTTGGCTGTTGTTGACTTGCCGCTCCGGGAACAAATCCCAGCTTCGGCGGCTGCATTTGCGATGGACGCGAAAATGTTCTAGGCCCGTGTGCTCAGATCTGGGTGCACTTTAATGAAACCCAGGTAGTCGAATTTTCCGGAGCGCTTCACTACGGCATGTCTCATAATTATATTGTGGTTCTGGGACGTTAAACCCCACATGTCAATCAATCCTTAGAACGACAGAACGCCTTGCTCAAAACAGCTCAATCGACATCTGCGGTTTCAAACTGACCACGTCCAGGCATGCGTGGCGCTGATGTGCCTGCCTTGCACTTTGTGTCGATAGTTGTCACCGCTGCCGCGACATTTGCTTTGGCATTCAGAAGCGCCATCAAGTGTATAGCGCGAAAAAAGAAAAAAAAGTGAGTCACCCGGATCGGCACCTTTTTATACATTGTGAACCTAATTTCAGTTCGTGGTATCGTATCATACCGAGAACGGTACACTTTATTTTATAGCTTTCTTGTGTTGTTGTTGTTGTTGTTGTTGTTGTTGTGGTGGTGGTGGTGGTTGTTGTTGTTGCTGCTGTTGTTGTTGTCAGGCACTAGTTAGAGCGCTTTCGACGTCCAAAGGGGTTGTTGCATCCACTGTGATAAACAAGGATAAAAAAAAATTGCCCGCAGCTTCCCTCGGGGGAACACTGAGGAGGATGCGAAGCATATAATTGGTTAACGGGGTGTTAAAGTGCGACTTACTTGGGTCGATGGCTAAATTGGTTAACGTGGTTGTGAAATGGGGTGTTAAATTGCGACTTACTTGGGTCGCTGGCTAAATTGGTTGACGTGGTTGTAGGAGGGGTGTTAAATGAGTGAACACGTACGACACGTATGCGAAAGGCCGGTGTTTATTTATTGCGACGAACTTTGAGCACGATGGCTTTTAGATGCCACTTTGGCCGGCGCTGGTCGAAGGGACGTCTCACTTTCACAGCATCACAGGTCCGCCAGTTCGGCAGAGTGGTATTCTATGTTTTTCATCTGATCAGCTCTGTATCCAAGACCTATTGAAGTGCTCGAGTTTTGCGACCAATCCGGTGAGCGCCTTTATTCCCCCGCATCTGGCATGTGTGAAGGATATTGTTCGCGGTGTCGATGTTAACTTGACCCCGTCTGAGGTATTAGAGATGTTTGCCGTGACTGGTGCTATTTCCATTTATAGGTGTTCACGACTAGTAGAGAAGCAGAAGACGCCGACGGAGTCGGTAATTGTAACCTTTGCTGGAGCGAATCTCCCAAGCGAAATCAAGGCATGGCCACTAATATACAGAGTGGAACCGCTATCCCCGCGACCACTCCAGTGTACTAAGTGCTGGCGATACGGTCACACTATTAAAGGATGCAGGTCAGAACTCAGATGCCGATGTGTGGTGACAACCACGAAACAAATTGCTGCAAAGCTAAAGAGAAATGTTGTCTCTGCAACGAACAACACTGTGCAGATAATCCTGATTGTTGTGCAATGGCTCGAGAAATGCAAATTCTTGAAATTATAGGGCGTAGGCGCTGTTCTCGACGAGAAGCCCTAGCGGAAATACAGACTAGAACTCAGGGGTATGCCAGTGTTGCAGCACGACATCTCTCGGAAATAAATGGGTCGATTTCCCTGAATATAGCGGAGGCGATAGAAAAGGCTCTAGAAAAAGCCATGGAACGACTGACTTCTATCATTTGCGATTCTCTATCTCAAATTTTGGCTAACCAGATGACTCGCATATTTGGTACAGCGGGAGAGTCAGGCCTAGTATCCCAACATGTTGAGAGTTCACGACCAATAGCTGACGGTGAATCTGAAACGGCGCCATCGTATTATCAGCCCGCAGGAGCCTCTGCAATAGGCGTCCACAGCCAAAATGAGGAATTTGAAACCGCACCATCGTATTCTCCGTCTACAGCACCCTCTGCAGTAGATATACAGAGTGTAAGTGAGGACAAAGCTGCATATACAATAGATTCCGATGACATGGATTTGGACCCTAGGTCCCTGAAGAGTTCTAGATCCCCTGTGTCAAAGAAAACTAACTCACCGAAACAAACAAAGAACAAAAAGTATCTGAAAGAAAAGGAGAGCCTTTCAAAGAGGGATTTCTTGAAAGAAAGCATTCTAGAGAAAGCTATAGCGGAAGCAGCTCTTTCGAAACCATAGGGTCGCTTAAGATTCTCAATTGGAATTGCCGATCAATCCATTCTGCATCTACGGATTTGGTATACTTGACTTCTAAATTCGCTCCTGATATTATAGCATTACAAGAGACATGGCTATCTGTACATAATTTGTTCCATTTATATAACTTACAATCTTTTCGATTAGACCGTTCATCGAGAGGTGGGGGTCTAGCTCTCTTTAATAATATAGCATTAGTGAAAGTCAAATGCTCATACAAACATATGTCGCCAGAATGCGAAATTTTGGCAGTAGACATTACATTACCCAACTGCACTCCTTTCACTTTAGTTAATATGTAATTTCCGAATGGAGTTCAAGACACACAAATTTTGAATCTAGCTTCAAAGTCGTGGTGCAAAGACAAAGTTTTAGTTGAAGACTTTAATTCCCACCACACGAGTGGCAGTTTTAGAACTGATCTGAGTGGGAAACGCTTGTGGGAGTGGACAATGGCTAATGACCTGACGTGCCTCAACGTCAGAACCCCCACATTTATTCGTAATCACTCCAGGTCGGCCTTAGATTTAAGTTTTGTCAGTTCAGCCATTACTACTTCTTCTTGGAAAGCGCTGGACTGTGGCACCAACAGTGACCACTTACCGATAAGTTTTGAAATTTCTTGTCCGATAATTCCATCTTGTTCAAATGTAAGAGTATTTGTAAATTACACTAAATTTAGGAATGACCTGAAGTCAGCACTGGCTGTTCACTCGGAAGAGAGCGATGTTAAATGAGTGAACACGTACGACACGTATGCGAAAGGCCGGTGTTTATTTATTGCGACGAACTTTGAGCACGATGGCTTTTAGATGCCACTTTGGCCGGCGCTGGTCGAAGGGACGTCGATCATTGTGACCTCGGACGTCGACGCGCCGTACAAATCAACCGACGAGCGGCAACTGAGCGAGCGAGCACCGACCTTGAGTATATATACAGCGCGATGGCGCATGCACTGTCAGCTGTCGAATGTTCGAGAAGGGGGAGAAGCGCAACGGCGCATGCGCGCGCGTCAGCTGCCGATGTTCTCGAAGCGCGACGGCGCATGCGCGCGCGTCAGCTGCCGATGTTCTCGAAGCGTGACGGCGCATGCGCGCTATATTATACAGCTAGCGAATGTTCGTGAAGAGGAGAAGCGCACGCAGTGTGTAGAGGAGGAAGGGTGCACAGATGGTGGAGGAGTGAAGCGCGCGCGGTGTGTAGAGGAGGAAGGGATGCACAGATGGTGGAAGAAGGAGGAGGAAGCTTGCGGACGGCGCCGCACTACAAGCCTCGAGTATTAGATGCTCCGCATCTAAAACGCCTGGTAGGCGCGTCATTTGCGCCGCGCATGTTCATAGGTGGCGTATTTTTGACATCAGAGGTGGGGTAGACACGGTATGCAGGGCGTGTGGAGAGGAAAAGGAAACTGCCGAATACTTGATAATGTTCTGTAAAGGGCTTCACACTGCAGTTCAGGATGATGGCGCGGAGTTTTTCAAAGCACTGGAGTTTAGGGACAGGGAGGGCAAAACAGACTTCAAGCGGGTAGATTTAACTAGAAGGAGGTTATCCGATTGGTGGCTAAAGTCAAGGCACGAGTGAAAATTAAACCCTTCACTCCAAAGTACGAGTCCTCATCCTCACTCTTTAAAGGGAAAAAATAAATCTAGTTTTTGGTTCACTAAGTATTACGGCTTGGTGGCGTTAGCCACCGCCCGATCTAAAGGGTACAGCCATATCGATCCATCCATCTATCCAAGTCACTCGCGCAGTTCCGAGCCCTTTTCTAAACTAAAGTTGACCCCATGTACGCTAACTCCGAAACTTTCGCAAGCCTTTTCTCAGCTCATCAGGTATGTCGTAGGTTCCATGATCTACTAGTGCATCGATGGAGCCGTTGCTGTCAGGCAGGTATGGCAAGTTTTGGTGGTTATATATTCTTTGACCATGCCTACTGAGACAGGTCAATAATGACAAGAAATAAATTTTTAAAAATTGCTGCAATAATGATATATTAATAATTTCTCTAGCGCTGCTTAATTGTTATGGCAACTGAACTGGCACGCGAATTACCTCTTTTTTCATGAATTTCCATTGCGAGGAGAGATATTGCTATTTGCTTTGACTGCCCTGGGTGTGTTCGAGTAAACGGGTGTGCACTAAAGGATCTGCCGTGTCCATCAGAATTACCAAAACATTTCCTGTACCTGCGAGCGCTGCCGGAGCCTAGACGATTGGGAGATAGTGAGGTTGTTGACCTGGGTGACCTTGGCGACCGGGATGACTTGGTGGACCTTGTCGACGGGGGTGACCGGATCGACTTGTTAGATCTTGATGCTTTGGGTTCCTTCGGAGATCTGAGCGACTGGGGCGACCGTCGTGACTTGGGCGATATTGGAGACTTTGGTGACTTCGGTGAACTGGACCAGCTCCGTGACTTGGACGATTTCGGAGGTTCGACCTTGCCAGCATTCTTCTTGTGGTCCATGGCGGATCTCGCTGGTGCTCGAGGTAATGACGCTGTCTGAATGCGCGAGCTACGATGGCTCGAGCCGCCAACACAACGAGACGAAAAAGAAAAGGAGAGATAAAAAAGCAGTTTCATATCTTTTATTTACAAATGAAGTACCTATTTTTTGTGTCTCTATGTTTCTCGCACCCCTGTTATAGCCAAAATGGGGTTCACAGTATAATAATTTGAAATAAAAATTAAATGGTGTGCACAACGTCATAGTCACACCACTGTCACCTGATAGTATACGGTAATGGAAGGCGACCTCACCATAATGAAGAGCAGTGATACAACATATCGGATTATCCTAAATGAAGGCTTCTTTGTAAACTTCTGCACAACCCATGTATTCAGAAGCGCTCCCTGATTCGAATTTAACTTGCCACCACCTTCAATGCAGCGCGTGTGACACGCATTTGTGCTGCCGACGGCGATTTCGAAACACATTTACGCTGCATTGAGGCCGTGGCAAGTCAAGTTGAAGTCAAGGAGCACGGTCAAGATACAACAAAACTCTACAACAACCCCAAAAGCTTAAAGGGCCACTCACCAAGTTTAACATTTTTTAACTGACAAGCGCGATTCGTATATGAGGCGGTAATGATCACGTCAGCCAAAATTTGCAACTCTATAGGCGCCGCTAAAATAGGTCATATTTGAAGATGAACGCTGCTTTCCCTTCCTTTTGAGGGCGCACTGCCAGAAAATGAGGGCATGACGTGCGCGTATCAATGGCCCTGCGTACACGGCAATGCAATGACGTTGGTCCTCTACGTAGACGAATATGCTGTGACGTTCCCAACAGTGGCACGTGATTTTGCGATAACTGTTTAACAAGACATGCGTAGTTTTTGTGTTTGTTGTTTGAAGAGAATAATAATCTCTAGATTAATCAGGACATGTAATAGGAGAATGTAAGCGTTCTTTTTTTGCTTTTTTTTCGTCGCGAATCGCAACGAGATGTGCGGCTAATAAGCAGCCGTTTCGCATGCGTTCGTGTTCCCGCGGTTTCGCGGTCAGCGCATCGAGCCGACGACAGCCGTGGAACGCTCCTACGTGTTCAAGCACTCATTGTGCTCATCTATTCAACCGTGTTTAAGCCAGCGTTTCCAAACCATCCTGCAGAAAGAGGCGGTAGACATCAAAACAACTCTGGTCAACAAAAAAAAAATGGCAGCGTATCCGCGGAGTGAATGATGGAGAGTGGGGTGAAGCATTCGTTCGTCCATGCGTCCGTCTGTGTGACCGTCCATGCGTCCACCGCCAGTCCGTGCGTGCGTCTGTTCGTGCGTCCGTCCCTGCGTTCGTCCATGCATCCGCCCCTGCGTCAATTCATGTGTCCATCCATGCATCTGTCTGTCTGTCCGTTCGTCCATCTATTCAACACTCCAAGTACCACCATCTCGCATCTTTTCATCATATATTCCCGATATAGAAGCACCGCCATCCAGCGGACACTCCGAGGGCTAAACGAGAGGTGGCACATGCACACTTTCTTACGGCTTGCGCTTCGTATCTACTTCCCACCTTTAACCACCTCGAGTTCATTCATGGTATATACTAGTTGATTGTACTCATGGCACTGCGGCTCAACGCTCGCTAAACCTTTCTAAAGCTAAGGAGGTTACACCCAGCGAGTATAACGTAGCAACCCTTTCTTGTCAGATCGTGCTCGATGTACATGCCAATGGCTGCTAATGGGGATCGCAGCGTGCGCGTTAACTAAAAGCCGAATGCTCATTTCTCTCACTCCCCATTAGCAGTCATTGGCATGTACATTGAGCACTATTTTATATTGTTCATTAGCGCACAGAAGAAACCTCTCACCGGCACCACCTTAGAGGTCAAAATGTTATACTCGTCACACACTACAACAGCTACGAGGGACGAACAAGTGCCGCTATAATGCCTAGTTCACACTGAAACATCCGCTTTCTGCAGCGACCGAAATTCCCCTGCCGCCGAAACGCAGCGTTGTTCGCACTGGACGCGCCCCGCGCCGCCGAATATGCCATCTACTACGAGGCGAACGCGGGATGGATGCGCTGTCACCCGGTTGTTGTCGCGGCTCGCAAACGCTACTACGATATCCAGTGGTGCATACTTCGACGATTATCGTACGCAAGAAGCAAGAAAAGACAGTATTGCTTACTATGCGGGCAAGTGGCTGTCTTGTAATGCACGAAGAGCAGAAAAAACCACCAACTCCAGCGGCGTTGGTGGGTTCGTTTTGCTCTGCAAGACCGCAACAAGCTCGGTCACGCCAACAGCAAGCTTGGTCACCTCTTCCACGAAATACGGACGCGAAGTAGGCACAGAGTAGGTTAAACTCCCGTTGGTTTCAACATTCAGATTCGTGCACTGCGGCAAAACAAGTGAGTAGGGCTTGGCCATCCTTTTTCAAAATTCCTTGACTAGCGCTCCTATTGGTCCGCGGTGACCGATTCGGCGGCAGACGCCGCAAAAATCGGTCCGAGAGCGACCGGCGCGGAGAGGGCCCTTTCCGCGCCGATCGCTCTCGGACCGATTTTTGCGGCGTCTGCCGCCGAATCGGTCACCGCGGACCAATAGGAGCGCTAGTCAAGGAATTTTGAAAAAGGATGGCCAAGCCCTACTCACTTGTTGTGTCGCAGTGCACGTAACTGAATGTTGTAACCAACGAGTGTTTAACCTACTCTGTGCCTACTTCGGGTCCATATTTCGTGGAAGAGGTGACCGAGCTTGCTGTTGGCGTGACCGAGCTTGTTGCGGTCTTGCAGAGCAAAACGAACCCACCAACGCCGCTGGAGTTGGTGGTTTTTTCTGCTCTTCGTGCATTACAAGACAGCCACTTGCCCGCATAGTAAGCAATACTGTCTTTTCTTGCTTCCTGCGTACGAGAATCATCGAAGAATATACCACCGGATAGCGTAGTGGCGTTTGCAAACCGCGACAACCACCGGGTGACAGCACACCCACCCCGCGTTCGCCCGGTGGTAGATGGCATATTCGGCGGCACGGGGCGCGTCCAGTGCGAACGATGCTGCGTTTTGGCGGCGGGGGAATTTCGGTCGCTGTAGAAAGCGGATGTTTCAGTGTGAACTAGGCTTCAGAAGCTTCGCCCCTTAAAAACGGGGTTGTGTTAGTTCGGGCAAGTCATGCACACATGACCTCTTGGTCGGATGCCGGAGAGGGTAGCGAAGAGATTTAGCTCGCGGAGGCTACGCGGAGGAGCGGCAAAAGTTTAGAGCTCGCCTCCTGTCGTCCTCGTTTGGCACTGCTTAAAAAAAAAGTTTTCTCAGCTGGTAATGAACCAATTCAAAACAACTTCGTTGCAAAATGTTCCTCATTGGACACATAAAAACTTTGAGGGTCTAACTAAAATTTGGTATTGGGCCTCGTAAGTGGCCCTTTAACAAAGGACTTTCAATAAATAACAGCGATACAGCATGGCTAAATGAGTAGTAGAATATATAAATCTGTTATACTGACAAAATGAGTACGTGCCACAAGCTTCCCAGTTTAAGTGGTTCATATTCAGCCTATTATTTTGGTGAATACCCATGGTAAGAAATCAGCCAAGAATTGGGTAGTTTATTGCATGCTTGCTTGCTTCATCCTCTTTTGTGGCTCTTACCCACTAAGGAGGATTGGCCAAGAAGCCGGCGGTTAATGTAAGTCAACAACTTGGGATTGTCTAGGTTTGGCAAATATGATTACTTTGTTTTGGCAAGACGGGATTATTTTTGCACATTGTAAAATAAAGTGAGAGAATAAAATGTTTGAATGACTGAGGCATAATTATTATATGAAATTCTTCTGAAAGCCAAGTCATTACCGTATAATAATGAAATACTAAATGTAAGAATAGTAAAAATCCAGAGCTGATCAATAGCTCCAGGAAGAGAAGCTGGTTTAATTTTCTTCTTTCTTGCGTTCGTCACCGCCAGAAGCGCTGGATGAATTCAAGTTCGACTATAGTCTACGCTTAGAACGCCGACAACGCCGAGCAGCGTCTGCGTGTCTTGGAATGGAACGCGTTAAATCCTTCGACGCATCGTGTAGTTGAAGCATGGCGTTCTTGCCTAAACCACTGACCTCCATCCCTGCAAACTTCTAGCCTAGTTCTTTCCTAAAGCAAGTAAAATTGAGGTACCATTTTAACAGCGTTCGACCTCGGCTGTTTTATCACACTTCAATAAAGTAACAAAGGAGTGGTAGGGGGTGTAATGATAATGACAAGGACGACCACGTTGATGATGATAGTATTTTATTGCTCATAGTGCATACCCTCTTAAAAGCATCGGTCGTTTACGATAACAGCAAGGAAGAGGAAGAAGAAGGTTAAATGTACGAGGGTCCGCCGGATCTTTGTCTAATTACCGATTTTAGTTGGTCCCGACAAAATTTATGAATATAAATTAACGCAAAATATATTTACTCCGTTGCTTAGGTGAAGCTTAATGGTGAAGCTTTTCAGCAGGAAGCTGTAGCGGTGGCCTACGAGACCTCGTTTCAGTTAAGCTGCGAGTTATACGCTGTCGCTGTTATAAACTCTTATTATCCACCACTAGAGCCACGAAGTGTTTCGCCACGACATTTTATATCAAGGAAAACAAAAGACCAGTAGTTCGAGCTCTGAGATCTCAGAACACATCTTTCCCCAGAGTTGGTCTGCCACTGCTGGCACAAAACGTACTGCAGTGCCTAATTAGGTAACTTTGTGACGCGACAACATGCACTGCAGTCAATCTGTAAACGGCAACTCAAGAGAAGGAATACGCGCAAATAAATGTCATGGTCAGGAACAGTAGGTAGAATGGAAAAAGATGTGAAAAAAAGAAATGGTTTGATAAATGAGACCCAATTCAGTAGTTCATCACTGCAGTGCCTGCATCAATCCGGTAGTGGTATTTATCCCCACACGAGGATGCCTTGCTGCAATTCTTCATCAATATAGCTGACTCCAACCGTGAATAATAATAAGAAAAAGCTGCTATTAGTGGAATTCCGTCTGGAAACTGAAGCCAGATCACCACGATCATACTGCAGGCACGGTAAAACGTTAGCGTTCAGCTTAAAAAAAGCAGCGTTCGCCTCAAACACCACACAAATAAATTACCGTTGATTTTCGTGGACAGGAAAAGGAAAATAACCTATACATTAGTCTTAGCATGAAGCAGAATCATGAGTTGGGCAAGCTAGTGAATGATCGAAAGAAGAGCTGTGTCATTTTCTATGGTATACGTAATCTAACACGATGCGTTGTCAATTATTCTTTGATGGCCCTAATATGTCTGGTTTTCTTGAGAAGCATCATAGCCTTTGCGAACTTCTTTAAAAAGCACATTACTAAATCTCGGCCAGCTATACTGTATACGCTTAGCGGATGCAAGAATCTTTTATTCTATGATTAGTCTTGCGTTTACACTATAAAAAACACTTTATCTCTGATAGGCCGAATCAAAAGAAAAATCTTGGAAAAACAATGGCTTCACTTCTGCTGCTAACACCATCTGATAACTTGCACTCCAGCTTTTAAAAAAAAACCACTTTGACTACATCTCCCTATGCGCTGAAAAAGTGTAACTGGTGCTTTCACTGGCTACCTTCTTCTTATACACTACTGCTCAATTTCCTCCCTCTTCCACGTTCCAGCTTTGGATCACCAGTGAAAGTGCAGTAGTTCGAGCGGTACATGCTGGGTTAAAGCGTTTTCTTCTTTTGAGGCAAAGTAATTTCGCCTCCGATATTTGCCTACACAAGCACTTGGCTCCAGAGAACTTCAAAAAGACGAATGAAGAAGGGCACGAAAGTTAAAGTCGTCGAGAAGGAAAACGAAGTTGAAGAACATGGGGGGTTGATAACGAATTATAAAAACTCCACATGAAAGAGATTCACCTCTCTTATGTCGCCAAACTATAACATCAGGCACGGGAACGAAAATATATTATATTTATTATTACGAAAAGTATTCGGCTAATATGCAGAATAGATCATCTTGACTGCTATATTTTCAGTCAAATCACTATGAACTTGTCTTCTTTCTTATCGAGATTATTTTCCAGGCTACTGAAACTTTTTTCAAACAAAGTTTTGAGCGTGCACGTTTTCAACTTTTCGCGCGTGCGTCATAAACTTCTTGATGAACTGGCTAAAGAAGAGCACAACGACGATCAATGAAGTGCTGACGTGGCCATGCCAAAAAATCAAACATAACAAACGACTTAGTGCGGCGTTTCAGGAAATTAAGCTCAAAGGGTGTTCGAATGAAACGCGTGAACATACGAATGACTCGTTGATAGGAGAAAAGCTTCCAAACTACGTGAAACTATCGCAAAACCGAGATTCCGACTTGAACAACGCCACCTATATTAAATTGTTCTAGGTGGCGCTGACTTGAACCTCGACAGAAGAAGAACAAGACGAAGAACGCAGAAGAAGAAGAAGCAAGAGGGTATAAAAGTGGGCCGGAATCGAACGTTCGGCGTCAGCTGTCCGGGAGCCGCAGCCAGGACCCGCCGGAAGCCACGTCGAGAAAGGCAAGTGTTCGACCCTCTAGGCCCCTTTCATTGCCATTGCTAACTGTTAGTTCATTGCCATTCGCCTTTATCACCCATGTTCCTCTGCTGTAGCACTGCATTCTTTGCCGAGATCTGCTGCTTCTCTGGGGCTCGGGGCGCAGCCGTGGAAGACGCGGAATGGAGAATCTTGCGGAACCTGACCACAGCTATGGCTGAACGTGGGCTCCACCATTCCACTCCTGTTCAATAATCCGCGGTGGAGACGATACCTGATGGTTCGGGTGCGTTCTGCGAGATGATATTCGTCCCCGGTCTTCCAAACGGCAGCTCCGACTAGCAAGGGCTCAGCGAAGCACGATGTCCGTCTACCGCAGCCGTGAGTAACCTGCTTGACGATCCTGGATCGCTGTGAGGTCTCGTCTAGAACCTGCCAGGGGCGTGGAAGGGGGAGGCCCCGAAGACGAGCCTAGCAGTGGCTTCACTATAGCTCCGCTCGTCCGCTTCTGTTAATGGCCTATGCCAAGGGCGCTGCAACACAAAAGAGCCGCAGCCGTTGAGCCGACCAGTTTGGCTGTTACCTGCCCAAAGCAAAGACTGCTCCGTGGTGCCAGGTTGTCCTGGCCACCGTCGGAGAGCGAGAAAGGATTCTCGCATGCCGCGGCATGGCGGACTTTAGAAAATCAACAGCATGCAAAAGTCTGGACAGTTCTTGTTTCTGTATATTCTTTTTTTTGAGTGACCACATTTGCAGCCCATCATAAGACACGTCCTGACGGTCCCCAATGTAGGTGCAAGTCTCGTGGAACCTGCCAGGGGCGTGGAAGGGGGAGGCCCCGAAGACGAGCCTACCAGTGGCTTCACTATAGCTCCGCTCGTCCGCTTCTGTCTCATGGCCACATTCCAAGGGCGCTGCAACACAAAAGAGCCGCAGCCGTTGAGCCGACCAGTTTGGCTGTTACCTGCCCAAAGCAAAGATGGACCTGTGGCGCTGTCTTCGGCGCTGTCGGGAGGCTACAGGGGACTCTCAGGACGTGCCTGTACCATCAACCACCACCGTGAGTAACCTGCTTGACGATCCTCGATCGCTGCGAGGTCTTATCTGGAACCTGTCAGGGGCGTGGAAGGGGGAGGCCCCGAAAACGAGCCTAGCAGTGGCTTCACTATAGCTCCGCTCGTCCGCTTCTGTTAATGGCCATATGCCAAGGGCGCTGACACACAAAAAAGCCGCAGCAGTTGAGCCGACCAGTTTGGCTGTTACCTGCCCAAAGCAAAGACTGCTCTGTGGTGCCAGGTTGTCCTGACCACCGTTGGAGAGCGAGAAAGGATTCTCGGCATGCCGCGGCATGAGCGGACTTTAGAAAATCAACAGCATGCAAAAGTCTGGATAGTTATTGTTTCTGTATATTCTTTTTTTCGAGTGACCACATTTGCAGCCCATCATAAGACACGTCCTGACGGTCCCCAATGTAGGTGCAAGTCTCGTGGAACCTGCCAGGGGCGTGGAAGGGGGAGGCCCCGAAGACGAGCCTACCAGTGGCTTCACTATAGCTCCGCTCGTCCGCTTCTGTTTCATGGCCACATTCCAAGGGCGCTGCAACACAAAAGAGCCGCAGCCGTTGAGCCGACCAGTTTGGCTGTTACCTGCCCAAAGCAAAGATGGACCTGTGGCGCTGTCTTCGGCGCTGTCGGGAGGCTACAGCGGACTCTCGGGACGTGCTTGTACCATCTACCACCACCGTGAGCAACCTGCTTGACGATCCTCGATCGCTGTGAGGTCTCATCTGGTACCTGTCAAAGGCATTGAAGGGGGAGGCCCCGAAGACGAGCCTAGCAGTGGCTTCACTATTGCTCTTCTCGTCCGCTTCTGTTAATGGCTATATGCCAAGGGCGCTGCAACACAAAAAAGCCGCAGCAGTTGAGCCGACCAGTTCGGGTGTTACCTGCCCAAAGCAAAGACTGCTCCGTGGTGCTAGGTTGTCCTGGCCACCGTTGGAGAGCGGAAAGGATTTTCGGCATGCCGCGGCTTTGGTGGACTTTAGAAAATCAACAGCATATGCAAGTCTAGACAGTCCTTGTTTGTGTGTATTTATCTTCGTTTTTTGTGTGACCACTTTTGCAGCCCATCATAGCAGACACGTCCTGATGGCCTCCAATGTAGCTGCAAGTCTCGTGGATCCTGCCAGGGGCGTGGAAGGGGGAGGCCCCGAAGACGAGCTTAGCAGTGGCTTCACTATAGCTTCGCTCGTCCGCTTCTGTCTCATGGCCACATTCCAAGGGCGCTGTAACAAGAAAGAGCCGCAGCCGTTGAGCCGACCAGTTCGGCTGTTACCTGCCCACAGCAAAGACTGACCTGTGGCGCTCTCTGCGGTGCTATCGGGAGGCTTCAAGGGGGCTCTCAAGACGTGCCTGGTATTTTTCTGATCTCATAAGACGTGACGACCGTGTGGACGACCGTGCGACTTCTCCAGGGTCCCCACTGCGGCCTCCGGACAGCTGAAATAAATTTGCTGCAAAATGTAGCTGTATTTGCTGTTGTCAGTTAGCTGTGGTGCTTATGCATTAACAGCCCGCGTAAGCAGGCACATCGTAAGCCTAACAAAAAAATCTTAGTTGCCTTCCTTGGCTATATTTGGCCCTAGGAATGGTATCTGAGAATGGCAGAAGTAAGCCAGTATAAAACGAGTTTAAATGCTTATAATCGAGTGGCAGAAACAGTAAAATCTAGTCAGACGTGAAAATATGTATCTGAGTAAGAGAGCCGAAAAGCGTAGCCGGCGAATTTTTAAAATACACACGGTCCGTCATTTTTTTGCGGCACAAAGTATGCACCAATAACCGAAGCGAGACAAGCTATTAAAAGAGCGATGGGCACCTATTGAAAAGGTCACTACGGGACTCAAGTAGCTTAGTGGGCGCCAAATAAATACACACCGTCTTTAGTTTTCTTGCGGCACGGTTGAAGCATGCAATGAAAACTGAAGCCTGAAAAGCATTGAAGAAAGCGATGCGCGCCTGATTAGGCTGCTCCGTAGGTCACTCAATACATGGCTGATCGCTGCATTCATGTTGCTCAGCTAAGATCTTCGATTTTAAATACTACACGGCAGTTTATCTCGTTTGTTCTGAAATGTATCACAAAGTGGTGGCTCAGTTTCAGCTTAATGTGCTAATGTTTCCCTGCAAAAACGACATTGAAATACTAAAACACCATGCTGACTTCACGCGCACCAGTTGGCGCGAGTACAGAAGAAGAAGCGAAGAGGTGCCGCTTGGTTGAGTATTTCCACTGGTCTTCAGTCATGTCTTCTCGCGCCAACGACAGAGGCGCTAATCAGGTTCCATCACCGGCGAACTACGGAGATCCGAGTAAGGAGCCACCTTCCTCGTCGTCCGAGTCGTCGGTGAGGAAAAAGCAGCGGCGTTCAAAGCTCGGCACCGCTTCCATTTCCAAGAGACCTCGCTGCCAAAACAGGCGGTCTTCTCAAGGAGCATTCAGAAAAGTGCCCGGCGCTCCAGACGACGCCCGACATGGTGCCACGCAAGAGCCTGACCACGTAAGTTCTATCAACATTTTTCTGGGAGGCATTGGTTCTATGCGGCGACTGTGTAATTCCACATGAGACACAAGACCAGAACACCGAGAAAAGCGAGGAGTGCATTATACTGCATTTCATAGATCAGGGGAACGCTGTGGGAGCTATAGCGAGACTTGTTGCAATAGGCAAAGTCTGTTCGCCAATAAGCTATCGTGAAGCACTAAGCGTCTCTCCTTTATTTTGAGCGTTTGATTTGCAAGTTGTCGCGATGCATCACACGCAATTTTGTGCTCTGCTCGCACGATCGTTTACAAGGCGAATGTCAAGCGTGACGAACTCACCAATCTTGCTGGCCGAACTCCTTGCAGAGCTTCCGCAGCACCGCACCTGATGTCCGTAGTACATACAAGCTTTTTTATGGTCAAGCTAACACCAAAGAGACGCACGCGTCTCGTCAAGCTTGTTCGTCCCTTTGATAGCAGAATAGGACAACAATGTGACCCTACATCGTTGGTACACGTCACTCTTTTTGAGTAGTGCGTTGCAAACCAGCAGCCTAGTGCAGCAATGGACGGAGGACGCCAGCGCACGTCCCATTGCTTCTCGCGCATAAAAACAACTTTATTGATGGCATAGCAAGGTCGGTGAACTTAATCCAATGCAGCACTGCATGCTCAGCATTTGCCACGCGAAAGCTCAACCTCGGTCAGTGTAGCTTACGCTACAATATTAATTGGTGGTTAGAACAAATGTTCGAGGTTTAGAGAATTGTCTTGACATGCCCAGCGGGTAATGCCGGCGAGTGTGGGTGGTTCAGATTTACGCGAAGCTCTGTGTCGGTGCATGGTTGGGATATACTGCGGTGATTTCAGTGTTCTTCCGTGACGAAAGTCTTGAGTCATGATCCTCAGGAACCTTTCCTTAGTATAATGTCAATATGTGCAAATTAGCATGACAATACAAAAAATACCTAAATAGTTTTTGATAGTTACGTTCATTGCGAAAATTCATGTCCTCAGTGAAGACGTCCAGAACGTAGCTTTACGGCGAGCACAGACAACAATGCACCTCATTCATTAAATCCGAAAAAAACGTTATGCACCTTACTGCCGCAGTTATAATGCTTGATATCGTTTCGGCGCGGCCGTCTTCGATTGACGACATCGCACAAAATTTCTCCTAGCACCTCGGAACTGAAAGCAAAACATGTTTTTTTGAGAGGACAATTTTCTCGCCAATCTCCCCTTTATGTTCCCTAAAATATTAGCGAGAAGCCATGAACTGACGAATTTGGAGGAACGTAATTATCTATTCTGGTTCTCGTAGCACTCTAACGCTTCCACCTAAAACCCGAACGAGACAATACATGCACTGTCACCAGATTTAACCCGCCGCGCAGCCCAAGGGTACCCTCGTCAGGAGATAGTGCTGCCGAAATTGAGCCCGATTCAAAAGACAGACACCCTAGCTACTCAGAACATATCAAGTATCATCGTGACATGAGGCGGGTTTTCCCTCCCCTTCAACCACAAGTATATCACAAACAGGCGACAGACTGGTGCAAATTACAAATTTATTGTTTTCCCAGCTCAGCTCCAAAAAAGGTTTCCATAAATTTATCCTGACTCGATATTTAAAGCCTGCAGAGTATATAGAATCGGCCTTCCTAAGCCACATACTCTGGGGGTGCCCCAAGAAGCAAACAGACTCCTCCGAACCTACCTCTCCGGCAGCGATGACGTACAATGCTGCTCAGCTGTGATTTCGAGGACCTAACCTGGGCTATACAGCGGGCATGGGAGGCCATTGTAAGACAAGGTCTTCCATCCTCCATCTGAGCGATCTGGCCCGGACCAACAACTAGCCAGATTTCACAATAAAGTTGTTTCATTCATTCATTCATTCATTGATTCATTCATTCATTCATTCATCCATCCATTCATTCACGTCCCATGACAGCAATGGGATTGAGAGAGACGCCGTAGGTGGGGGGGGGGAGCTCCGGAAATCTGCGGGGGGGCGAAGCTCCCTGCGCTGGGGATCGTGCGTCCGCGATGTATGTCGTAGGGGTAGTCGTCGTCGTTGTTGTAGTAGTAGGTAGCCACATCTACGACAGGACTTGAGGAGCCGCACACGCGCACCCTTTTCATTTCAGAGTAAAACCAGTGCATGTTAACCATAACATAGCTGTTCCTGATGAGATAACTTACAGAGACGAGTATAGGTGACTTTACCTTCAATAAAGTTTTCCTTGAAACTAGTATTATCTGACAAGAAAGGGTTATCACGTTAAACTCGCTGGGCGTAACCTCCTTGGTTTTAGCAAGGTTTAGCAAGAGTTGTGCCGCAGTACCATGACTATAGTGAACAAGTAGATCGTCATTAACTAGATGCGGTTAAAGAAGGGAAGCAGACACGAAGCGCAGGCCGTG
Source organism: Rhipicephalus microplus (assembly GCF_013339725.1). Lineage (NCBI taxonomy): Eukaryota > Metazoa > Arthropoda > Arachnida > Ixodida > Ixodidae > Rhipicephalus > Rhipicephalus microplus. The sequence goes on along the minus strand of NW_023608213.1, from coordinate 8,085 downwards.
AGAGAGTGCGCGAGTGCCACTTCTCGTTTAGTCCTTCAAATGTCCGCAGGATGGTGCTGCTTCTATATGCTGAAGATATGATGAAAAAATGCGAGATCGCGGTACTTGGAGTGTCCACTATGTGGACGGACCGATGAACGCATAGGCGAAAGGACGGACGGGCGGACGAACGCTTTGTCCCACTCATCATAGCACACTACACGGGCTTCTAAAGCACGTACTGTTGTCTTATCAGAAATGCTGCCGTTTCCTCATTTCCTGATAATTTTGAAACTGTGACGTTATCTGGGAATCGGGCGTAAAAAACAAGTGCAGAAAAATGAAAACGTACGCATGCTTTCTTTTTCACGCGCGGTAGCGTTCATAGGTCATACTAAACCCAAAACAATTTTCGTAAACCCACTCAAGCGCGCTTCTATACATGTGGCAGACACACAATTACATTTTTTGTTTTACAATTTTAGTTCTCAATCGGCCTGTGTACATTAAGTAATACTGAACAGTCCTATGTTCTTCCTGGGTCAGCACTCTGTATTTTTTGGATGTAACAAACGAACAATACGAGAAGTTCGTTCTCCTAAATAGATGGTCCATGCATAAACCGGTAGCCTGTTCATGGTACTGGGCAGCAAAACGAGTAGAGCTTCTAACCCAGATGGTTGACTCTTCATTTTTTTGCGCTCCCTCCCGTGCATTGTTTTTTGACGTCTGCTCCACGCCTTCGAGCGCGAAGCCCTTTTAAGGGCTACGCGAGGCGTGGACAAGCCTGTGCATAAGTGTCTAGCTAAAGCCAACAAGAACCACTACGTTGACGTCCCACCGAAGTATCAAAAACTTCGCCATCGGGTGCGTGCGAGAAAGAGAGCTCCACCTCAGACTTGCCAACTCTTGCAAAGTCCCCAGAAGTGGTAGTATCCTCAGCCTCCTGTTCATATTGGGAACAAAGTACACCACAACTTCGTCGTCCCCTACTTTTCGGAAACGATGTCGGAGGAAACTGAAGCCTCCAGCTTCGGCTCACCTACGTCTCCTCCTGTATCACTTCAACTGGACGCCGACACACCATAGCTGCCGGTGCCACAGCCTCTGGCCCCTCTTGCAGTAGTGAAAGAGCATGGCGGCACCATCCTGTTGCTCCCAGTGTGGAAGAAAGTTAACTTTTTTGCTGAAACCCGCGACGCCATCGGGGCTTTCGTGTCCGGCTCACTGAATTCCGTGCCGACTGGTTGAGCCCTCGCGATCTCCGATGACAGTGTAGTTCTGGCTGACTGGGTTGGTCCTACGCCACCTCCTGACGCCGGTCCCCGACAAGGATGACAACAGCATAGCTCAGGCCGACTGGATTAGCCCTTTGCCATCTCCTGTCACCGACAAGAGCTCTCGCCAGTGGTGCCCCGTCCTCGAACTCATGCGACCATCTCAATCTTTGCTATCTTCTCCTCACTTCCGTCATTCGCCGTTCCTGCGCCTTGTTCTTTCCTTCCTCTCTCTCTATCTCTTTACCCTTTACTCCTATCCTTTTGGTTCTACTGAGGATTTTCCCATGGTTCTACTGAGGATTTTCTTCTTCAAACTCCAGAGGCCAGTCCACCCGCGTGTGCCATGACCCCTTCAGTGCGCCCGCTACTGTTTGCATAATTTTAACACTCACTCGGTCCACACTAATGCATACTTACACCAATGCATGAGACATTGTTTGTGCAAATTCTGGTGCCGATAGTGCCATTATCGAAGTTTCTCTTGAGTGGTACTCTTTTCTGATCATTGTGAGAACTTTTTGTTTAGCGTCTCACACCGTTCACACATACACAATTTGAAAGATGTTGAGGTTGTAAGCGAGTTACATACGCCGTGACCAATGCCGTTACCAATGCTACATTCAGTAGAGCAAACATTTACGTATTCGATGGTATTGACACTTCATATTCGTAACAATATCTTGACGCATTGTTCCTTCGTTCTTCCTCCGTTTCAATCCAATACATTTCGCAAGGCACCTGTGTAGTCTCTTCTCCCGACTGTTTTCTGCAATATGTTTCTTGAAAACTGCTGCTAAATACAGTATCTGCGTTATTCCACTTTAAACGCCTACCGTCCTCTCTAATAATTACACGCCTTCATTGCATTCAATTTTACGGTTATGTTAGGGTGAGCACAAAGGTGAAGTTATCTGTGCATGCCTCTAGTCACGGGAATTACGCTGACGACTCAGTCAATACTGAAATGGAGTTTGTGTAATGTAAAATGGAAATTACAATAAAAAACCTTAAACTTGTTAGCCAGGGGATTCCAGAAAATTCGGACCATTTATCAGTGTTCTTCACCGTGCACTGACATCACAAAGTACAAGGGCCTCAATATCGCCTCGACCAAAAACGTGAATGCAGCGGCTGGGACCGAAACCGCCACCTTCTGGTCAGCAGCTGAGCACCAAAACCACTGCTCCACCACGGAGTACTTTTCGACGGCTTGTACGCTATCGCATACGTAAGGCTCTTGAATGCGTGTCAACCTTGATTGGTATGATGAATATTGTGGTTTAACTTCCTAAAACCTCCACATGGTTATGAAAGATGCTTTAGTGGAGGGCTCCGAAAATTTCGGCTACCTGGGGTTGTTTACCCTCCACCCAAATCTGAGCACATAGGCCTACAGCATTATCGCCTCCATCGAAAGTGTGGCCGCCACAGCTGGGATTTGATTCCGTGACCTGTGAGTCAGCAGCCGAGTACCTTAGCCACTGGACTACTGCAGCGGAGTGTGTCAGACTGTCGCAAAAAATACCTTGCATATGGCCAGTGGGAGCCGACCATTAAGGTAATTTCACTCATAGCTGTCATTTCATGTCTTCTAAAATGGCAGGTGAACTTAAGAACAAGAGATCTAATGTGGACTCAAAAGTTGTAGATTGAAGTACGGCCGCAGTGGCCGCATATCGATGGTGTCGCAACGCCAGACCCATGTGCTCGTTGTGAAGACGTCCATGTCCAGAGCCCATTCCTGCGTTGTCGTTCACCATAGAATTTCTATATATCCACTAGAGGAAACTCTGGTGCTAGTGTATGGGAGCTGGAAACACGCTGAATGACCGGTACCGATGCTAAAATCATTAGAGCAAACATTTACGTATTCCATGGTATTGATACTTCATATCCGTAACACTATCTTGACGTATTGTTTCTTCGTTCTTCCTTCGTTTCAATTTAATACATTTCGCACGGCACCTGTGCAGTCTCTTCTCCCGACTGTTTGCTGCAATATGTTTCTTGAAAACTGCTGGTAAATACATTCTCTGCTTTGTTCTTTTTTAAACTCCTGCAGTCCTCTATAATATATACACTTCTTCATTGCACTCAAATTTACGGTTATGTTAGGGTGAGCACAACGGTGAAGTGATCTGTGCATGCCTCTAGTCACTGGAATTCTGCTGATGAATCAGTAAGATATTGAAATGGAGTTTGCATAATGTAAAATGGAAATTACAATAAAACACATTAAACTTGTTAGCCAGGGGATTCAAGAAAATTCGGACCATCTATCAATGGTTTTTAACGTGCACTGACATCACAAAGTACACGTGCCTCAATTTCGCCTCGACCAAAAATGTAGCTGCAATGGCTAGGATCGAACCCGCCGCCTTTTGGCCAGCAGCTGAGCACCATAACTTCTGCTCCACCACGGAGTACTATTCCACGGCTTGTACCCTATCGTATAGCCAAGGCTCTTGAATGCGTGAGTGTCAGACTTGGTTGGTATGATTGATATTGTGGTTTAATTTCCCAAAACCACCACATGGTTATGAGAGATGCTGTAGTGGAGGACTCCGAAAATTTCGACTACCTGAGGTTGTTTAACCTGCACCCAATCTGAGCACATGTGCCTACAGCATTATTGCCTCCATCGAAAGTTTGGCCCCCACAGCTGGGATTCGATTCCGCGACCTGTGAGTCAGCAGCCGAGTACCTTAGCCACTGGACTACTGCGGCGGAGTGTGTCAGACTGTCGCAAAATTTACCTTGCGTACAGGAAATACGAGCCGACATTAAGGTAATTTTTACTCATACCTGTCATTTCATGCCTTGTAAAATGGCAAATGAACGTAAGAACAGGAGATCAAATGTGGACTCAAAATTTGTAGATTGAATCAAGACGAAGACTATGCAAATCCGTGTACTTCTTCCCATGGTTGCTGAACGATGGCAGCGTTTGAGCTTCCTTTCGTTATTTTAGGAAACTCTGTGTCGCTCACAACATGGCTTCGGTACGTCAAACAACAACAATTTTAAGTATATTAACGTAATAACTATCACTATTGAAAGTCCCTCTCGCCCACCAGGCTACATTTCATGGCAAGGGTTGTTTACGCATAAAAATGGCGCGTATTGCAAGTTTCTTTTTTTTTCTCGCACGTAGGATGCGCTTGTGGGACTAGAGGAGACTCAGCCCATGGCATCGGATCTAGCGTCGATTGTGTCAGGCAAGATACGCACACCCAGACATTCTTCCGATCGTATCGGCGATAAGCATCATGTTTCCGGGACCCGTACCAAGAGGGCTGGTTTGTCTTCAGCAGCCGAACCGCCTTCATCGCTGTCATCGCTGGACATTCCACCAGGTACCAAAGTGTAGTTAGCAACACTCGTCGTTACGAAATGATACTCTAACCTGGTAAACACAGCTATATTCCGTTTTGTTATTTGTGGGAAATAGATTATTCTGCAAACTAATTGATATTTCCTACGCTAAGAATAAAGTAAAAATATTACATTTGTTGATTATAATGTTCTCGCTATTGCTGTAACTGTAAAAGAACAAGTTGTTGGAATAGTTCTTAAGGCGTAAGTGGGTTTGATAAAGTTATTGAATCAGTCATCACTCTCCTCTAGCCACACTAAGGGTTAAAGAATCCCTCACCACTCTCTTCAAGCCAGCATGCATTGATTGCTCTTTATATTATATAGTGCTGGACCGCACTCACCTTCAATCACAACCACTGCAACCAAATGTGCACTCAAGTCTTTTACATTACCCCCGGCACGATTATAATGAATGCCGTAGTGGTCCATTCCAAATTTACCGTGACCAGCTGGGGCAGGCACACCCAAATCTTGGGCATGGTATAAAATATATCGTGATCTTGGTACACTGGTGTTGCCGTGTTTCGCCTCGCCCAATAAATGTGACCTACAAGACTGTTAATCAAACTCTGCGCGTCCACGGGTTTAGCAACGCGACACTTTACCGTTAGACTATCACGTCAAGTAACTATCTTCAATATGAAATCAAGAATCGGTCGAAATCTCGTCTAGTCAGTATGTGATGGCATGTTCGAAATAAAAAAAAAAAACACTGAACCGTGCTGTGACAGCCTGCAAAGCTACCCTTCAGGCTGATGAAAAACTGAGTGAGCTTACTGAGACTCACGTGCGGAATCTCAAAAAATTAGTGGATTTTCGTTTGAAAAAGGCCTATTTCACTTTCCGCGCTGTCGTGCATAAAAAAGGACACGGAACCTCCAAGGGCGCTTCGATTACTGTGACTGCCACAAACCTAGCTGTAGAACCAGTGGGAAGCTGGGATCTGGCTTCGAACTTCCTCCGAAAGTATTTTTCATATATATTGACGATTGCTCTCACATCGTAAAGACACCCTGGGAGCATTCACAGAGGAATTAATAAAATTTACCTCAAGAGGGAAAAGCTCTGGGACGACTACTTTTTCTTGACATATAGTGGTAGAGCAGAAGCGATAGCGTGTGTTGTTCAAAATTCACAGGAAGGACACTCAAACTGGGCGTTACCCTAATTTCTCTTCCGTGAATCTCGTGCGCCATAAGTGGTTTGGGGCATTTCCTTTAGTCAAAGAAACCCAAATATTTCAGCAGGCAAGAAAATCTTTACTCCGATTTGGCTCATATTTGACGCGAATCCAGCACGTGCAAGCACCGAGTTTGCTTGTTTCTCAGCATAAACGAGCCCTGCGCCGTAAAGCCACGCGATTCCCCATGAAGTTTCAGTCCACCATTCCTTATGTTGCCGTCATCAGCGATGTGTCGACGCGTGTCCGGCGACTTCATATACCAGCATACACACATGTTATCCTCGCTTCTACTGGCACTCTATCGATAGACCTTTGTTGCAGAGTTGCGTGAATCTCGGCACGAACTAGATCAGTCGAACGAAGTGCAACCCATCGACGAGAGGCGACAAAACGACCGATCCCGTTGGAAGGCTTCTGGAAGCGCCTCAAGCAACATCGCCACTGCCCCTTGCGTCCTTGCAAGGATCGATTTCGCCGGCGCCTACGCAGGCGCACGGCAGTGACGTGCTGCACGAATCTCTGGAGGGCGTGACGAGATGTTCTCACGGATCTCTGATACCAAGCGCCTCCACCACGAACCTGATTCCGACTCCTGCAGTGGTGCCCGCGACGACCGTGTCTTCGCCTGGGATTACCAGGAACACGAGAGACACGTGTTCCGTGAAACGTGAGGATCACCTGCCCGGACGACGCGATGACAACGAGGACGCGACAAACTCGTCCATAGCGCTAACGGCTACGAATGGTGATGTCAATTTGATAGGCAGGTGTCGTCGTACCAATGGAACAGTCAATCTAGAAAGCGAAGGTGCGCCTACGATCATCTCGGCTGTGGCGCCGCTTAGCGAGGCGGGTGCGCAAGCATCAGCGACTACCGACCAGCAGCCTGACACTGCCCTGGGGGACATGGCCTATCCACCAACTATGCTGGAAAGGCTCCTGAACCCGCTAAGGAAGCGGGCGCACTTCGGATCGGTCACACACAGGGTATGTGCGACTTTCAAGTGCTTGCTGTGGTGCACTTCCTGTGCTATGTACAGTTGCACGCTATAGTTTTCCCTTTAAAATTTGAAGATGCACCATAAGGGCGAAGACTTCTCAACCACTCCGAAGTCCCCTCCGCCACTCTTCAAACCTACTCAATTCTACGACCGAAAATATTTATTTTGCCTTTGCGTTACCCCGTCATGCAATTTTTCATATGTTCCCTTCTATATATATGCACACTTCCTCGTGTTTTAGAGACAATATGTGCATGCTCGTTTTCACTAGTGTAGTTTCACTCATACATTGTACTACATAGGACCTGTGAAGTGATTTTAATGAATAACCACATATAATTTATAGGTGCGAAGACCTTTCACAAGAGTCAGCGCATGTCTTGTTACTTTCACAGACAAGGTATCTTTCATGACGTCATTCGGCTTAACGCAACAGTACAATTTTGTCCATGAAATCATACGTTGACTTCACTTTCATCATTTCTGTCCATTTCCTCGTCTAAAATGTTGTGCCTGAGAATTTCGAAGCATATTATTACGTATATACATCCCTATATTTTTGTTTTGTTTTGACTACTGGCCTATATTCGTGCAAGTATGTTAAAGTACGTTTCCTGTCCCGGGAGTGTACCTGAGTAAACGCCTAGAAAGGTTGTCATTTGTCTTTAGCGCTGGATGTCGGGCGAGTTGGTGCGGGAACATCATCTAATGAAAGTCCCAGAACAAGGCACAAGGCTCGTCTGTGTCGTATTTCCTTGTGCCGTTACCACCTGCACAGTTTATCAGCACTCATTCGTTTTCCTTTTCTCGGATTTACCGCCTCGCATTCACACGTGCACAGCTACTGTCGCCTCGTTCGACGACGACCGTGACTGCTACGCCCCATAAGAACAGGTCCTGGAGCTTTTCGACCGACGACAAGTGGCCGCAGATCACTGTGGTTACCACCTTGGCCATTGCCGCGACGCTGGTAATGTACTCGCTGCTCCACGGAACGACCGGAAGCGGGGTGGTGACACATCCGGTAACAGCCCGACCCTCTGCCAGACCACCGACTGCATTCAGCACGCCGACTTGTTCGCCCATTGGCTCAACACCAGCATCGACCCTGGCGAGAATTTCGCCGCGTTTGTCTGCTCCGCGTGGAGTCACAGGCGCAGTACCGCCGTGGTGAGTCGACGGCGGTGCGCCAAGAAGTCGTGCTCGACTTCACCGAGAACTGGCAGAGACCATTGGTGCTGGCATGACGTAGTACGAGTGCGGG